>CACRXK020003808.1:0-34445 GCA_902702795.2 Paramuricea clavata | reverse complement strand
ATTTGCCTTCCGTCATCTCTACCCTATAATCAGATATCAAAGAAAAATGTTTTTGGAAATCACTTTCAGCACATGGAATATACATGGGCTTATCAACAAGGTCCTTGGTGATAAAACTAAAAACAAGGATTTTGTTGAAGCCATTTCAAATATTGATTTTATGTTTCTTACCGAAACATGGAATAACCAAGATATAAACATACCTGGATATGAGACTATTAACTCTAACTTGGCAAAACCCAAATCCAAATATGCATGCCGACAATCAGGTGGCATCAGCCTGATATTCAAAAGTAAATTTAAAAACTTTGTTTCCATTGTGAAAAATACTAAAAATTTTATATGGAGCAAAATCTCCAAAGAAATATTAAGTAGTGATACAGACCTGTATGTCTGTGGCACATACATACCCCCTGAAAAGTCAAAATATTTTGACCCAGAAATATTTGAAGAATTTGAAAATGATATAATCCATTTTTCCTCGAAAGCAAATGTCATAGCTCTAGGTGACTTTAATGCTAGAACCAGTAAACAAGAAGACTTTGTTTCAAATGAAGGGAATGAATACATTCCTGACACCAGTGAAAACTCATTTTATCTAAAAGACAGACAAAATTTTGACACCTCAATTAACAATCATGGCAAAAAACTAATAGAAATATGCAAAACCTGCGACCTAAGAATATTAAATGGTTGAACCCTTGGTGACTCACTAGGTCAGCCAACATTTCATGGAAAAAATGGTGTAAGTACAATTGACTATATAATCTGTAACCAAAACCTTTTACATAATACCAAATACCTCATGGTCAAACCTCCCAACTATCTTTCTGACCACAGTCAAGTTGTTGCTTGGTTTGATCTACAACCAGTCAGCAATCCCAAGACAAACATAGATAGTACATGTACTGAACAACCCAAACTAGAACAATTACCCTCACAATATATATGGGATAAAGACTCTGAGGCTGCTTTCACTCAAGAGCTCAAATCCAACAAAATCCAAAACAAACTCAATAACTTTTTAAATAATGATTTCTCAGACGAGAAAGATGGAATGAACCAATGTATAAACAAATTCCAAAACATACTACTTGAAGCATCAAAAAAATCTCTAAAAATAAGAAAAACGAAACGCCGATCCCAGATCAATAATGTTGCAAACAAAAAATGGTTTGACAAAGATTGTAGATTAAAAAGACACCATCTAAGAAAACTAGCCAACCAAAAACACAGAAACCCAACTAATACCGAAATTAGAAACGAATATCACATTGCCCTAAAAGACTACAAAAATACTCTGCAGATAAAGAAGAATAAATTCCACCAAGATAAAATTGAACAACTAGAAAATGCTACAAACGATCCTATACTATTCTGGAAAATTCTTAAAAATAGCACAGATGAAATTAATCCCAATGAAAGATCGAAAACACCATCACAGAGCCAATGGCTGAACCACTTTCAAACACTTCATTCGGAACACACTATTACTGAAAAACAAGAAGAAACTATAAAACTCTTGAAAGAATCTGAAAGATTTAAAGACCAATTTAATGACCTAGATAAAACTATTACTGAAAAAGAATTACTCACCGCAACTAGAAAACTAAAATCAAAGAAAGCTGTTTATAGTGACAAAATTAGAAATGAAATGATAAAACTTAGCGCCAACATAGCTCCACTAAGTTTCTTAAAGGTATTTAATAAAATCTTAGAATCTGGAAGATTCCCTGAAACTTGGACGGAAGGTCTTATAACTCCGATCTACAAGTCAGGGAACTCCCTAGATCCCAATAATTACCGAGGCATATGTGTCTCTAGCTGCATGGGAAAACTATTTTGCTCCATCCTAAACACTAGACTAATGGATTTTGTAAATGAAAAAAAACTGATACATCAATCCCAAATTGGTTTTATTCCTGGAAATCGAACTGCGGATCACTCACTCACACTGAAAACTCTACACGACAAATTTATAAACCAAAACGAAAACAAAAAAATTTACGCATGCTTCGTTGACTTTAAAAAAGCCTTTGACTCTGTATGGCACCAAGGCCTGTTTTATCAATTATTGCAGAACAAAATAGGAGGACATTTCTATGATCTTATCACAGACATGTACTCTAATACTAAATGTGCGATCAAACTCTCAGAAAGCCGAACCCCCTTTTTCCCATACAAAAAAGGTGTTCGCCAAGGATGCACTTTAAGCCCATTACTCTTTAATATCTACATCAATGAAATACCGAAACTTTTCGAAAAAATCGAATCAGACCCTTTCATGCTACCAAACGGAACCGAATTAAATAGTCTACTATACGCAGATGACCTAGTAATACTCTCCCGATCAAAATCAGGTCTTCAAAATTGCCTTGATCAACTCCATGAATGGTGTGAAAATTGGTTATTGTAGATAAACACTAAAAAGACAAAGATTATGATTTTTCAAAAACGTAACTCCAGCCAACCGACCAAGATACAATTTCACATTGGAGACAAAAAAATAGATACAACTAAGGAATACAATTACCTTGGCCTCAAAATATCACAAAACGGAAAATTCAAACTTGCTCAGCAACAACTGGGTGAAAAAGCTCTTCATGCACTTTATAAAATCCGAAAAAACATTGACTTTCGCAAACTAACACCAAAACTTGCAATGAAGATTTTTGACTCGATCATTTCCCCCATATTACTGTACAACTCGTAAAAATGTATTGTATTACATATATCAGACTATTGTGTGAATTTGTAAATGGACACTCAGTTGATGACACTCAGTTGAGGCAGGATTTCCCCCAGCAATGTGATAATGTAATAACTGTAATCTGACAATGTGGTGTAACCTGTTTGTGCATGTAGTTTTACCTGCTTAACAATAGTACCGTAGTTTAGGTAAAATACTGTCATGCATGTAGTTTCCCAATACTATGAATATTCGATTATGTCTAGGTAAAATATCGTAAGATGCTCACATGCAAGGACAATAATATATAAATAGTTGAAATTGTAAAATATGAGAGGTTGGCAAGGATGCTGGAATAAAGTGAACTTAAAAACCAGATGTGCACGCTAATTCCTAGTGGCAGTAGTGGGTTTGAAATCTAGAGTCCCTGAAATGCGATTTCAAGCATTTTGAAGGTGAGATTTTGCAGAATTACCAAGATACATCAAAGACACAATTTTTATGATCTTGCAAACATACTGTACCTTTTCCCAGACATTTATCTTTGGAATTAAATGACTTGGAAAAGTTAATTGAATTGTTGGCTGTTTCACCCAATATCAGAGCTCATCAGCATGCCTAGGAAACACATTTACTTTTTATATTAAAGTAATGCTGTGATTCCGACATGGACAGCCCTTAGAAAAGGCCAGATGAGCAGCCTGGTTAAAAGGCGCCAGGCATTCACCTTCACACCTCTGCCAATGGCAGGAGGAGTTTGGCTAGAAATGGGTGACCATTTGGGACATTTCATGGATGTGAAATTGCTCAGGTTTCACACCACCCCAGTCGATTCTAACCCTTTAACCCCCCCCCCCTAATACTACTTGAGCAGCCTGGTTAAGAGGCACCAGACATTCACCTTCACATCTCTGCCAATGGCCTGAGGAGTTTGGCTAGAAATGGGTGACTATTTGGGACATTTCATGGATGTGAAATTGCTCAGGCTTTACACCATCCCGGTCGATTTTAACCCTTTACCCAATACCCCCTACTACAGTAATTACTAAGTATCGAAAAAATAATTAATGTGTACACAGTTGTTTAATTAAATATTCGTTGTTATATGAGAATGGTGGCATGTAAAAATGATGTATTCATTTGTTTATCTATCTTGCCAAATGTTCCATGACAAATTCTCAGTTATTTCTTAATATTCATTGTAATACAGTATGAGGCATGTAAAAATGACTTGCTATTTATTTGTTATCTATCTTGCCAAATGTTTCATGACAAATTCTCAGTTATTTCTTAATATTCGTTGTTATACAGTATGAGAATGGTGGCATGTTACAATGACTTGCTATTTATTTGTTATCTGTTAAGTTATTATTATTCATTTTAAGTTATAGTTCACACTAGTATGACTACAAGTAAAAACATGCAAAACTATCTCATCCCTGTCCCACGAGGCTGCCCTTGTTTTCATGCAGTCAGTATTACGTCATATCATTACACCCTCCTTTCTTTAACATGAATGTCCAATAACTAACGCAAATTCCAACTTTAACACAAGTGTTTCTATATTATAAATATACTAAAATGTTTCCTTAGAGGTTCAATTGTTAACAACAATTTCTAGTTCTACAGCGAGAGTTTGTATGGGTTTTTTATCTCCCTTCCTGTTCTGGTTCTAGTGCGTACGCTTGCTTTTATTTCAGGCCTCTTATCTAAGATCTTTGTGTTTACCTGGTGTTTCTTCTGACTTGCCAAATCCATTGCCTGTTCCTTCTCTTTGCTATCTTTCGCTTTCTCCTGTATCTTTAACAAGTCTCTCCTATTACGTCTAAGAACTGCTCCGTTTTTACATTATACGATCTAGGCATCACTCTTTTCAACACTTCACCTCTGTCTTTCCAGTGGGGTTTCGCATCCTGTCTTACTCTGACACGATCTCCTGGAATTAGTACTGAGAGTTTCTCTGCATGCTGATCATGATAGAGTTTTTGATTTTTTCCTGCTCCTTTATGTCTTTAACATTGGGTGGTGTTGCTGGATTTAGAGTAAAGCCTGTGATAAGGAGATTGCTGTGTATTTTCCTACCCATTAGCAACTCTGCTGGTGTGAACCCATAAGCAAGAGGTGTAGCCCTATATGCGAGTAGTCCCATTTGATAATCTTCTTTGCTTTCAATCGATTTACTTATGATGTTTTTTACAGTTTGAACTGTCCATTCTGCTAATCCATTGGACTGGAGAAATCCTGGACTACTAGTTATGTGATTAAAATCCCATTGTTTAGCAAATGAGGCAAACTTAGCACTGCTATAACAAGGTCCGTTATCACTAAGGACCTCTTCGGGAATGCCTAATCGGGCAAATACTGTTTTCATGGCATTGATTACAGATTTACTTGACTGACTAGTCAATTCTTGCACCTCGGGGTAGTTGGAGTAGGCATCAACAATAACAATATAATGCTAATTGTTCAGCTCAAATAGGTCAGTTGCCACTTTTTGCCATGGTCCATTTGGAACTAGGTGTGGTTTAAGGGGTTCTACAGGATGTTGATGCTGGTGTTTTTGGCATGCTTCACATTGGTTCACCAATGTATCTATCTCGTGGTTCATACCAGGCCAGAAAACAACTTGTCTAGCCCTTCTTTTACACTTTTCATGGCCCATATGACCTGCATGAATCTGGGATAAAATTTCTTTTCTTAATTTTAAGGGGATAATTATGTGTTTACCTTTGTAGATGAGTCCTTCATGAATACAGAGTTCATCTCTATAGTTCCAATATGCTTGGAGTTCCCATGAGGAAGCTTGACGTTCATCTGGCCATCCGGCTTGGATTACTTTGATTAGCTTTTGCATCGTATCTTGCTCCATTTCATGCTTGATTTGTGTTTTCTTTCGGTCCGATACTAAAGTTGTAGACATTATTCCCTCAACATGGACTTGTACATCAGCTTCTGTGATGCTGTAAACTTTAGCTTGGTTGGGTAATCTAGATAAAGTGTCAGCTGTGCAGTTCTCTTTACCTGGGACATAAGTGAGGTGCAAGTCATATCTTTGTAATCTCAGACGCAGTCTCTCAATACGAGGGGGGCAATCATGTAATAGTTTGGAAAATATGACGACCAAGGGTTTATGGTCTGTGTTGATCTCTACTGGTTGCCCATAGATGTATTGATGGAACCTTTCACAAGCTGTGGCCATTGCTAGTGTTTCCAACTCAATTACTGCATAACGACTTTCTGCATCAGTTAATGCTCTGGAATGATATGCAACAGGTAACCAGTGTCCGTCAGTTTGCTGCTCTAACACAGCACCCAGGCCACTTCGGCTAGCGTCTGTGGAAATTCTAATAGGTTTATATTATACATAGCTAATAGTTTGGATTATACATAGCTAATACTGGTTCACTACACAGTAGGTATGTGTTTCAGTTCTTCAAATGATTTGTCATGTTCATAATGCCATTCCCATCGATTCTTTTGTTCTAAAAGCTTTCTCAAAGGCTCGGTTTTAAGCGAGAGATTAGGCAGGAATCTTGCCAGATCATTTACCATGCCTAGAAAACATTGTAGTTCCTTTCTGTTGGTTGGTTTTTCCATATTGTTTATTGCTTGTACCTTACGTTGATCTGGTTTAATTCCATCAACTGAGATTGTATCCCCCAAGAAAGTAAGCTCTTGAACTCGGATTTCACATTTCTCCATGCGTAGTTTTAGATTGTTTTGCTGTGCAACATGTAAAATTTGGTGGAGGCGCTGATCATGTTCTTCCACATTGGATCCCCATATAATTATGTCATCCATTGATGTGTCAACTCCATCAACATGTTCAAACATTTGGTGAATTGTGTGGTGGTATATTTCTGGTACACTGGAAATACCAAAGGGAAGACGTAGATAACAATATCTACCAAACTGCGTGTTGAACGTACACAGGTCTGAACTTTCATTGTCCAAGTTTAATTGCCAAAATCCACTTGAAGCATCAAGTTTGGAAAACACAGTAGCACCTGCAAATCTGGACATAACTTCTTCTCTGGTGGGGAGTTTTAGTGTTCTCTCATAATGGACTTATTTAAATTCTTCGGGTCCATACAGATTCTTAAAGCACCATTAGGTTTGTGCACAACAACCATTGAGTTAACCCACTGTGTGGGTAGTTCAAATTTTTCAATAACTTTCATCTGTTCCATGCGGTCTAGTTCATGTTTAACTTGTTTGAAGTGGAAACAAGGTATTGCATTTGGGATCAACTGAATATGCACTTGACCAGGTATGTCCCGAAGACCAGTAAATACATCCGCATAATCAGAAAATATTGGATCACCATTTAGTTGTTTGACTGTAGGTGTGTCTACATTCTCAGGACCTTGTGGTGGCGTCAAAGATATTTTAAGGATTTGTTGTATAAGTCCCATTTTTTCACAGCTTTTTAATCCTAGTATTGGTGTGACATCTTGAGGGCTGATAATAAATTTTAGATAATAACTATGACTGTTGGCATGCACTCTTAAAATACACTCGCCTTTCATAGGAATCTCACTGCCTTCATATGCAGTCAACTTGACTTTAGTTGGTAGTAACTTGGGTTGACCTTTCAAAGTTTTGAAATCGTTGAAGCTCAGGATGTTTACATCAGAACCAGTGTCCAGTTTTAGAGGAATAATAGTGTTATTCACTAGCAAGGGAGTGATCCATACATTTTGGGGGTCCTTAATATTTGTTGTTGATTTCACTGCATCCACAACAAAATCCTCGTCAGACATTACTGAAGTTTGTTGCTGCTCGACTGTTTCCACTTTGGTCTTAGGTTTTTCACTTTGACACATTTTCTGAAAATGATTAAATCTGCCGCAGTTATGGCAGATTCTACCATTCGCCGGGCAGGATCTTGATCCATGTGTATAACCACACCTGCTACAAGTAGATGGGGGGTCTCGTTTCTTGGTTTCAAATTTCGATTTGTCCATGCTGCTGCTTGGGTTGCCTCGTGTATTTCCGCTACTACTATTGACTTCATCAACGTTGTTGAGGTCACATGTGTTTGACAACGATTTCATTTGAGTGGTGGCCGCTTCGTCTGCTCTACAAATATCAATGCATTTTTAGTGCAATGTTTCCATGGAAACGTTGCACTATTGTGATGAGTGGCGAAATTCAAGCGAGAGATACATAGAGTAAACTTTCCGGGGGAGTTGCAAATGTTATCCCAATGCCATATCTAAAAAAACTTCAAGGTTGGAGAATTTTTAACGTTAAAACGGTATTTATAGCAACAGTAAAATTTCTTAAATTTGATTTAGCTTGACGATCAATGTTTAAAGGTCGACATTACAGCAATGTTAAAGTTTACTGAGATAACAAATATGGGGATTCGTGCCATTAGCACCCCCCGTATCATCAAATTTTCGTGAGAACTGCAAGTCAGCAAAATAAACACGCACAAATAAATATGACGACGCGTATGAGTGTTGGTCGAAATTTTAGAACAGGCTTTGGGCAAACGATTTAACATGGGTATGTATTATTTCAATGCAATTTTACACTCTATTTCGGGGCTTCAACTCGCTGCATTTCATACGAAGCCCGAGTTTTTGCATGTCTATTTATGATTTTCTTTATAGGAATATTTCAATTTAAATCTCGTAGCTCAATTTATGTCACAAAATTTAGTTGTACAACTATATTTCTTTAAAAAGTGTTCTCAGAATGCAGGAAATGCTATTTCAGAGACCAAAATTTTAAAAAATTCCCGAGGGCATGTGCTTAAACCCACCTTCGGTGTTCGCGTACTATCCAGGGAAAGGGAAAAAAAATGGCCTGGGCCCTTTGGTAGTTTTGCCCCACCACTGAAGAATTTATAGCACGCTCGATCGTCTATATTAAATCTATAATTTCAACCCTAATCTATCTTTATATGAAAAGTAATCTGCAATAAAAGCATAGTCATATAAAAACAGCATTTTTCTGATATAAAAATATAATTTGCGTGCTGTATAGTCTCATAGTACATACAGTCTGTGAACAACCGTCAATAGGTGTCGCAGAATTTGACAGAATTTTTTGTAATATTGTTTTAATTATTCATTTATTGAAGGCCCGCATATTGTAGCCTGTGCACATGCAGACAGCCGCAATGAGTTTTACTGATATGGATAGTTATATATGACTTGCATGAATGTATGAGAGATATTAAGATATTTGGTTTTTGTGCCGTATTAATTGAAGTAAAAGGATAATAACAAGCGCGAAGTTTGCTGATGGCATACTATAAATCGAGATATACTAGCTTTTAATAACAAAGCCTTTGTTTCAATAAATTTAATTGAATTCAAGATTAAAATTTATTATGTCTTAGGTACAGTTCGTAAGTCATCGTGTTACATTTATTTCAATACAATGTCAATGACAATGTTTACGTTTATAAAAAGTTGCCAAGTTGGCAAATTTTACTGTTTAATTTGGCAATTAATTAATGTGTGATGTGGCCGAAATTTCGGCCTAATCTTATCAAAGGTATAATCTTGTCTGCGTTCTGTATATTAAACAAATTGAAATGCTACAAAATAATATACAGGAATATCGACAAAACTAATTTTTTGATACCGTGTTATGTATATAAGCAATTGAGACATCCATGTACGACATTAAAAATGTAGCTTCCGGCAGCTACTGTTAGCTACGTACGTCACAAACGTAAACAAACGGTCGGATATTTTTGCGACTTGTGGTATGGTTGGACGGCGAAAATGGCTGTAATAAGTTCAAAAGTTCATCTAAAAGTTCAAAATTCCGTCTACTTCAAGCTTACTGCTAATTTACAACAAAATTAATTTGCAACAGTTTTGCATTCGCAAACCGCATCATTTGGACAAATGAATTGCAAAACTATCAACAATATGTTTGAAAGATTTGATATTACCGTATTGACTTTTCAAGTTTTCAGAAACATTGCACTATCCTTGGATCCCTAGTTGCAGGTCAAGTTCACTTTTGCGTAACAGTCTTGCCCGTACTTTGTCGCTTTGGATGCCTTCCACGATTTGATCTTGCAATAAGTCGTCGGCTAACTGCCCATAACTACATTTTCGTATTATAATTTTAAGATCTGTTAGGAAATGATCGAATGTTCCAGGTGTTGTTTTTGACCCTGTCCCACAAGGCTGCCCTCGTTTTCATGCAGTCCGTATTACATCATATCATTACTTTATCTATCTTGCCAAATTCTCAGTTATTTCTTAATATTCGTTGTTAAACAGTATGAGGATGGTGGCATATGTAAAAATGACTTGCTATTTATTTGTTATCTATCTTGCCAAATGTTTCATGACAAATTCTCAGTTATTTCTTAATATTCGTTGTTATACAGTATGAGGGTGGTGGCATGTAAAATTGACTTGCTATTTATTTGTTATCTATCTTGCCAAATGTTACATGACAAATTCTCAGTTATTAATTAATATTCGTTGTTATACAGTATGAGGATGGTGGCATGTAAAAATGACTTGCTATTTATTTATCTATATTGCCAAATGTTTCATGACAAATTCTCAGTTATTTCTTAATATTCATTGTAATACAGTGTGAGGATGGTGGCATGCAAAAATGACTTGCTATTTATTTGTTTGTTATCTATATTTCCAAATGTTTCATGACAAATTCTCAGTTATTTATTGATATTCGAAAATGAGGAAGGGTTTTACCTTAATACATGTTTATGTATATGCAGGGAGTAATCAAAGACAAAGTGTAACATGTTACATAAATTTTAAACGAGTATTCCCTTCAGCAAACTTATCTATAACTTTTTCAACATCAGGAACAAATTCAGTATGAATCCCCATCAGTGCCAAGCCATTTAAACGTTCTTCCACCATAGTGCTCCTCTGGTAGGTTTTAAGATTTCATAATGCAGAAAATGATCTCTTGCATTCACAAGAAATAATTGGGAGAGTTCCTAAAATACAGAGAATAACTTTAATGTTTTCAAATCCTTGAAAGCTAACACATTTCAAAGTTGTAATGTTATCTGGAAGAGGACCATTATATGTGTCCCAGTAAATAAACCACTGCCTTAATTCCAACCTGTTTCACAGGGTCTCACCTCCGCCACGCCCCCAAACACCGGCTCCAGTGAGACCCTGTTCGGGTATGGTCATGTGATATCCCAGATTTTGGGATATAGCGTAATTTGTCGTTAACGTGGGTACTTGGGGTAGAGTTATTAACTGCAGTCATTTCTAAAAATAGTAGAACTTGACAATTTAGTTAATGATCACATTTGGCAGTTTTCGAAGTTCTATATTTGAAATAAAACCAATTACACTACGAAAAAACGTTATATATAATATGGTTCGCGGCATTTAGACTGAGTGATTTAGACTCTTGTTGTCATCTGTTTCTTGCTAAATATATGTGATCACTGTTCACAATGATATTATTAATACATTGTGGATTTTAAAAACCGTCCTTCATATATATTAATATAATGCAGATCAGATGTATTTGTCAAAATAAAATGGATACATTCTAGTGTATTTGCTAAAAAAGCTTATCAACTATATACGATCTCTCACCTTTACATAAATTGAAAATATGCAGTGCTAACAGTATGTGTTTCAGAGATGTGAACCCTAAGTAACAAAAATGCGGGTGATATATAATTTTTGACATGACGTCATTTTTTGTTGTTGAGAAAATTGATTGGTGATTTATAAAAGCCTTGCTAAGCCCCATATTTCTAACTTCCATAGATATTTATATTCTTGTTTATGACAAAACAGATGTATACAAACATCTTAAGAGTTAAGTCTAGTTGAAGTAGAAGTAGATGTGCGCATGCATACACTCTACCAACCAAAAACAGAACAACGAATCAAGAATCAGAAGACAGAATCACAGAATGCGGGTGAATTGCTATAAAATTTGCTAATGCGGGTGATTTTATGTGCCAATTTTTCCGTGTGTGATGATTCCAAAATGCGGGTGTCACCCACTCAATGCGGGTGAGTTCACATATCTGGTGTTTATATATGTTTTAACGACTTGGCACGATGTTTAGTTTTGTGTAAATAAATGTCCGCGTATTATTACATGATGTTTGACAAATTTGCGTTGATTCTGTCATTGCACATTGCCATTAGTATAGTATATAGGTTTTATGTCAATCTGCACGATTCAAAATATTTACATGTTCATTTTGTTAATATATGTGATGGCTCTTATGGCTTCATATTACATGCTTAAATTGTAACTCTGTATGACTGCACATGTCTTTTGTGACGTGTATGTTATACCAAAGCATTGACAAAGTTATTTTAGTACAATTAACATATAGTTGCAATTATATAGTGCAAGAGAAGTCATCCACATGTTGTACTTTGACTTTGTTGAATTATTGTAAAAGATAAAACCGATAAAAGGAGCAATAATATACAATTTGTGACAGAAAGCAAACATACATGTTCTGGGTTTAATAATAGTTCATTACTTAATATACACAAGAAACAGTAGAGGGCCAACGATAAAGTGTTTATAAAGATACTTCTTCACTCACCAATAATTTTAGTGATAATTATTGGCATTGCAAAATTTATAATGACAACAATAGGGTCAATACACACAATAGCTTTATAGCACAACTGGGTTTGACATACTGCTAAAAAGGAACTTTCAAAATCAGATTCCTGCTGTGATGCTTTCTCTACTCTTTCAGTTACCTGGCTTTATTACAGTTGGACCTTATTTATCACCTAAACTATAAAGGCTGTTTAAAATACTCTGCTATTTTTAGTCAATTAATAACTGCTCAATCATGCCACCCCTTGCTACCCCTACTGAGTATAGCATGTGGTCATGACTCACATGAGCACACCATACCAGGGTCTCTCCGGAGCAGGGGGTGAGCGGAGGTGAGACACTGGGAACAAGGTTGCCTTAATTCAGTGTCCAAAGCAAGGAGATTGGGCAAGTCATCATGATAGAAAATAGCAACAATTTTAAACTGCTCTTTCCAGTCAACTTCTTTCTTACTCAGTGACATCATCTTCGCAGGCACAGTATTTAAACCTTTATAAACATTAATGCTATCCAAATTAAATCCAGCATCCAAAGATGATTGAAGATGATCTAATAAAGGGATAGTAATGGTTAGTTTATAATGCTCTGAAAAAAATGGCTGGGAGGGTTTGATCGAGTGGTTTGCCTTCCAACAACCCTTTTCTTCCCTTTCTGAACCTTCACCTCTTCCGACAACTTCAATGCTTCCTCATACCAGGTGTTATGGTAGAAATCAATGTTGGTCCTCATTTGTACAACATCATTTTTCAGCGTTTGTATCAAGTGGAACCCGTCCATGATATCGACACTTTTCCCTTGCAATAACTGGGTGACAAGAAGTGTAGTGTCAAGGATGTGTCTAGTAATAACTAATGCAACTATAAAATCAAACTTGGTAATGAATGTAAGCAAAGATGATGCATCAGCAGAAAGAGAACGGTTCGTCTCACCACTAACATTGTTAGCTATGTCATGCAGTGTGTCAATTAATGGGATAAATAGGTCTTGAAAAGTGTCAAGACTTTCAACCCGCTCAACCTATCTGGTTTTACAAAGACTTACCAGCTTGGTCTTCTTTGTATTGAGGTCAGAATCCTCAATATGGTCAGCAAAAGGCATATTATGTGTCTGTGAAATATTAATAAAGTTAGCAGCTTTGCTGACATTTTTTAGCATTTTGTTAACTTCGAGTATGGAAAGTGTGTCACAAACAGATAAATTCAACCGATGACTGTAACAATGGGTGTAAAGAGCTTTTGGGTTAACTCTTAAAATATGAGCAGCCAAACCATTAATGTCATTACCAAAAATTTCAGACAAAATGGCGAACATATTTAGAATTAATTCATTCTGAAATTCAAAATGGCATCGCTATTTTACTATAATTTATATAGAAAATAATTTAAAATGTAAAAATTTCCATACATATACATTAAGATCCGTGTTTGCCACACTCTTGCTGTAGAGAAAATATATCTAAGAGGTATTTGAAGCGATATTTATCACAATCGAAAGAATACCTTTTCTGCCAATTGCAATTTTATGATGTGGATTTAACGCCTATCCAAACCCTTATATTTCCCACAATAACTTCAAAATATCCTACCTTTGAGTTCGCATTGTAGGTAAAATATTTGTCCAAATTTAGTTGCCGCACTCTGAATCGATTCCTCTAGCCTTAAGCAATTGAATTCGATGAACAAGTGTTTCTGTGCATTTTCACCCACTCTGCCAAATGCTATTAAACATTCGCAATATTTAGCAGAAGAAATTCCATGATTTCAACTCCGTATGTCCAATAATAAAGCCAAAATAAAACAAATAATGCCTTGGTCGTTGCTCTTTCGTACATCGTTTTGGTCAGCCATGTTTTTGTTTTTATGAGTATTACCGCTTAAATGTCGTTTTAGGGGCTCAGATAAGGCTTTGTTCCCACCTATTATTTAAAACATTGACAAAATGTCTACCCTATTGAGCGATTATGAGAAGGAAAAATGTGCATTCAAATTGAAAGTCATTGGTTCACCTTTGGAATATATGAACAAGGAGAGGATAGATAAGTTTTCTATTGCCCTGGCTATTGAAATACCTTATCCATTATTGTATTTATGGTACAAAATAGCTGGCTTAACAGATGAGAAAGGTGATACTTTTGATCATATTGATCTGCTGAATGGATGCATACCAAATAAATGTTTTCAAGTAAGTCGAGCATCAGGATACAGAATCGAAGGTAGACTACGGCGGACAGCTGGCTCTGTGGTTTCTAAACTAAGCAAGGTTACTGGCAGTCGCAAGAAAAAGGAACTGAATTCCAAAACACATTCACTTAGTATATTGGTCAGTGAACTGGTAAATATAAGTGATATAAAAGAAATAGAATATGATGCTAGGAAACAGGAACAAGAAGCCAAAGATATCATCGAGGAGTGGTGAAAAAAGTATGCGGATCTTGAAAAGGAGAAGGCCAACCTGCTGGAGGAAATTGGAAGAGAATTACAGGAGGAAGCAGAGAGAGAAACATTAAATCAGGATTTAGCTAGTTCCAGCAAGGAAAATGAAGAAATACAACAAAGAGCAATTACTATTGAACAAAGTCTTAAACCATTACACCAACTCGGACAAAGACAGTGCTCAAGGTGCCTTAAAATGATCAAAGGGAAAGTAGGTGCAGCATTGTGGTTTTGGAATCATATGGTCTGAAACTGTCTGCCTTAAAGACTTTGGATTATGATATCTTTGTCTGCCTTAAAGACTTTGGATTATTCAGATGAAGATGCTTCTTGTGACGATGACAAAGAAAGCATTGAACAGGTTTTGTTCCTTCTAGATAAATTTTGTTCAAGTGATGAAATATACCATGAACTTGCTATTTCATATACTGACATGCCAAATCGTACCTCATCAAGCACAAAAGGACAGAATTGAACAAGGTAGCACATGTCGAAAGTATTCCTGGGATATATCCAGGAGCACCAATTCCCTTTCGGGAGACTTTAGTGGAGCATGTCAATGAGCTCCTGAATTCGAATCCCCAAACTGAGCCTATTAAGGTAAAAATTAGTTGTGATGGGGCTAAAATGTGTAGAACAACAAACTTTGTTATTCTTTCTTGTGCTCTACTGCAAACTGGAGATTGTGTGATGTCATCAAAAGGTAACCGAACAATTACCATTGTTAATGGTCCAGAGAGTTATAATACTTTGCAGTCATCCCTGCATTCAGCTATCAGCAAAATAAATAGTGTAATTAGTGATGAAAAGATACATGTTGCTGGACAGGACAGAAAAATTGAAATTTTTTTTTGGGGTGACTACAAATTTCTTTTGATGGCAATGGGGATGAAAGGAGCGACATCAGATTACGTCTGCTTGTGGTGAAAATACACAAACTTCAACGCTGGGACACCAGCAAGACCAGCAAGGGTATCCATTTTTACAGTGATAGTGAGATGAAGAGAACTCTTGAAGACATCAAATCCTGTCAAACTAAACAAACATTTTTCTGCTGTAACCACCCCCTTTTCAATATTAAGTTGGATCACATTATCCTTGATGAACTTCACCTTATGCTGCGGATAACTGACAGACTGCTCGAAAACTTGATAACAGAGGTTATGGAGCGTGATAGTCATGATTTTCTGAAAACAAGTCGGGAACCAAAAGGCATTTTCTTGGATAAATTGATAAAATCCATTAATGGCTTAGGCATTTCCTTTTCCAAATGGGAAAAAGTTAATGCAGACGGAAAGGGCAGTGGCACATATGATTGGACCAGTTTGGTGGGTTCGGACAAAAAAATGACTGTAAAAACTGCCTGAACAACTTGAAAATAACGATATTTTATTTCCTGATACAAAGACTGATGTTGTAAAACTTTGGCAAGATTTTGGAACTCTGTACAAGTTGATTGGTGCATCTACAGCACAAACTGAAAATCTGTTCCAAGATGTTTTCACCAAATCGAAAGAGTTTGTGGAATTGTTTTGCTCACTTTCATCTGCTCGTATTGGATATAATAAAGCCAGGGTAACTCCATATATGCATGCTTTGATATATCATGTACCTATTTTTTTGAGGGACCATGGGTCATTAAAACAATTTACGGGGCAGGCAAAATAACGATGATGCAAAACGCATCTTTTATCAAAAGTCAAATAAATGGGATGGAGCCAGAAATGTCCTGTTGCACGAACATCGACAAATAGCTCTGAAACACTGTGAACGAAGGAAAAGAACGTACAGTAAACAAAACAATGAGTACTGGAGTGGAGGAATTATCAAAACCGGAAAAAAAAGAATTAATTCTAAGAGATGGAGCACCAGTCAATCACCAGCCGAGCAATTAGTTCCAGTGCATGTTAACAACTAATTATAATGACATGAGTGTGAAGGAACTAAGAGAAGAAATCAAATCGAAGAACTTACATGTTAAAGGTCTTGCTAGACTAAAAAAAACTACAGGCAGCAAAAACTCAGTATTAACCCCCCGATTGACCCATTGAGTGGCAGTACTCTCCCTTTACAAGTAAAATTGTCTGGCATTAGACAGAGTAAAATAGTAAGGTAGGGTGTATCAGGGTGCATTGCCAGTTAAATGGTTAAAAATGCATGGGCATATAGCCTGACTAACCCACTAAGTGGCAGCACTGTCCCCTAAACAAATAAAATTGTATTGTGTTAGACAGAATAAAATTATAAAGCAGGGTGTGCATTGCCACTGAAATACTTAAGGGACAATGCACCCACTATTTTTTATTCTGTATAACAAATAAAAATCACACTTAACCCTCTGTTTCATTTAAACTTTTTAAATACTTTTACTGAACAAAATTCATTTTTCATTTGAATAATATCAACACATTGTCATAGATTTCTTGCTAAATAACCATGTCCTATACCCACATACAGTAACCCATTCATAAATTTATAAAGATAGTCTACACAAAACATCTTTGTCACAAGCCATTCTATTAAGTTCTATCACAACCTTTTCTTTTGGTATCTTTGGTCCCATTTCAACTTCCCCATTGTTGACAATATAACGCTTTTGCACAAAACTTAATTTTGTTTTAATCTTCAATGGAAACTTGATCATCACTCCTTGCCCCAGTATATCTAAGTAATAGTACCAGTACAAAGGCAGCCTAAATCTGTCAAAGTCGTTCTTGCCATATAACATGCCATCCGGACTTTTTTTCCCCCTTTATTTTGAAAAACAAAGCGAACAATGTCATGTTACATGTCGATTGTTGCTGTAAATAAAACACGATGACATCTGCTCTTTAATATACCAAGCACTGCTTCAAGGAATACAACATTAGCTCTTTCAAGACGATCAGCATTTATATGTGGTTCAGAATAACTTCTATTTTAAACAGAAAAAAAAATTAGCTATCATATAAACGGCATCAACAAAACCCGGATCAGAACGGATTGACAAAACCCGGATCGGAACGGATTGACAAAACCCGGATCGGATCCATCGGATTGACAAATGAATGTCGGTATTGCTATTAGCATTTTAATTAAAATTCCCTCTAAGGGAAGCCTCACATATCGAATTTGTCCACGAGAGACGTCATATGCTCATTTGGGGGTGGGGTTTGCAGCTGTGACCTTTCTCTGTAAAACATCGTGGAAAAATTCGATAGTTTTTTCGAAGGCCTTAATATTTCGGAATCATCTTTGCAGAATAGAAAAAAGAAAACAACATGGTACAAACACCAGTATATACATTTGTAATACTATACCTGTTCCAAACATTTATATTATTTTTGCGCCTTCCTTGCATTGAAAACACTCAAACTTCAAGAAAAACGCGCTAAAATTGTTTTAAGAAACGTTGGTAATTTTGAAGTTCATATAATATTAATAAAAAACATATGTCAGCGGAAGAATACATATTATTCCTCGCGCCGGCAAGCATCGCCAATTGCCGACCCGGCGTAGAAAATTACCTTTATATGTGTATGATAAGAACAAAATATCGATAACTTGTGTCACGTCTCTCTAGAGAAACGTCCATATGACTTTTTCATGGACAAAATCAATATTCCTCCCTAATAGAACCGAATAAACAAAGTATAAACAAAGGTTTTTAGTATAAACAAAGTATAAACAAAAGTTTTTAGCTTAATCCGGGTTTTGTCAATCCGATCCGGGTTTTGCCAATCCGTTCCGATCCGGGTTTTGTCAATCCGTTCCGATCCGTGTTTTGTCAATCCGTTCCGATCCGGGTTTTGTTGATGCCGTCATATAAATACTAAAGTAGGGCACATCTGGGCGCATTGCAATATACAATTAATAGGCTACCTAGAGCCCTAAATTCTGTTAACAATAATTAGATGATTAGGTAAAGATTCGTATAACTTAAATATGTTTCAAGACTACTATGTGTGACTACGAACTAAAAATCAATAGACTTAAATACAGATTGCACAAGAAACACTGGCATCTCCACTGCAACTTACAACACGAAAATATGCTGCGTACCTTTTTCGTTTGCCGTTTGCTCATTACTCGTTCTACGAAGTGTAGACTTGCCGCAAAATGTCGTCTTTTCTTTTTCCTCACTGACTCAGCTGTTAAATCCGCAGAACATAACTGATTCAGCTCTTTGTAGTCAACCCTTTGCCTCCTTCGAGTAGTAACTGCCATGTTGAAAATAAATTCCAAACAGATACAGCGTGCGCCAGCAACAGCACCTGCACCATCATAACCTTGTCCCCTGCAATCATCAATTGACAATGTTGAGTCATCCAAGGCTTCTAAAATAAGTTTATCAAGATTTTTACCACTTAATCCCCAATTACAATGCAAAAAAACAAATGATTCTTGTCTAACATTCATACCACTATCAACAAATCGCAGGATAGCTGTTCTTTGTGAGAAGAGTCAGCAGCTTCATCTGCAATTATGGTATATTACCTACTTTCCTTAATCTCCTTAATAAGATTTTCAGATATTACCTGACCAATACATTAAATAATCTTGTTTTGGCTTGTCTTGGGTATGTAGCTTCTATTTTTACCACATTCAGACAAATGAGTTTTCAAAGTATTATCCCCAGCTCTCACTCTAAAATTAAGGGATTCAATAAAATTACCAACATTCCCATTGGTAGAGTAACAACCAACCTCAGGATGATACTTGGAGTCATCATGGTGGCCTCGCAGACCCATGCCAAGCCTGCCACAAAATAGAACAGAATCTACAATAGGCCTAAGAATTTCCCTATTTTTTTCAATTTCCTTTTTGACATTTGCATCCATGATATTATCAATGGGTTGTGAAGTACCTGTCATTTGAGAAAGTAAACCAGTTAGCATTGGAAAAGTACATGCATGCAGTCCCATTTCTCCCACAGTGTTATTCCCAGCATGCCATTTAAAAGTAGACATGGCATCATTCCAATAACGAAAAGGCTTAGACACTAATCTAGTAATTCTAGAACTTCTATGTGGGAAATGATCCCCAAAAAGTACACAAGATAAACAATACGCACCATCTTCTGAAGCAGAATAACAAAGCCAGGGAAAGAGATCAAGTCACTCATACCTAAAAGTTCTCTTGTTTTTCTCACTCAAACAAGGAAAAACATAATGTCTGTGCGGCCTAAAAACACTCTTAATTAAAGTGCAGATTTCAGGAGTATTCAATCATTTAACCTTTTGCTTGTAAGAGGCAATATCAAAATTACTAATTGGTAATGGTAAAGTGGTTTTTACCTGGTCATCAGATAGCTCTGAATTCTCTAATGAATATTCAGGAGGCTGCAATGGTTTTGAGTTAGCAAGAGGAATATCAGTTGTAACCATTGATGCAAGTTGTGCTTTGGAAGAAAAAGTTTCATTAGGTGCCCTGGTATAAGTGGTATTAGTACAAACACTCACCACAGCTCGTTTTTCTTCTTTTTGAAAAAACTTGAAAATATCCCCATCCACCTTTTTAGCCACTTTTAATTTCTTAGATGACACAGAGCTACATGTAGTTGCACTTGAACATTTTCTTTTATGTTTGCTGGAATAAAAAACTAGAGGAGCAAAATGGTTAGGCTGTGTTGTAAATTAAGATCTTCACTCATAGAAAAAGTTGAATAATAATAATAATAACAAACAAATTTACATAAATGAACGTTGTGTTAAATATTTTCAAGTTCTGTTCTCAAATCCAAACTCTACACTCCCAAAACATGTGTTTCACGTCACGAGAATCGCACGAGACTGTCTCATTCTACGATAATTATACATACTCCCCACCTTGACAGATCAGAAATATATCTGTCAAAATATATCTGTCAATTATTTCAGTACATACAGTTTCAGTCCATGTTTTCTGCACTTGCTCTTTCAACAAAGGTGATTGGAAACTCATTTGTATCTTCATGTTCAAGTTTGCTGTCTTTCACTTCAACGGGATATAGTCTTTGTACCGCTCTTCTAGTTGTCGCGAGTTTTCCGGCTTTATTGAACATTCTTACTGTTGCAGCTCGAACATTTCCATCTCTCCCTTTAAGTGAACTTTCTATCACCGCGATGGGCCAATTTAATCTTTTAACGTTGTCTTCCTGAATCAGAACGACATCTCTGACTTTAACTTCTAGGCCGTCTTTCTTTCTTGGTTGATGATGTTCGCGCAACTGCGTCAAGTACTCCGATTTCCATCTTTTCCAAAAATGTTCAAGAACATTCTTAAGATACTTGTCTTTCTTCAACAGTTTGTTGCTTCCTTCGTCTTCTACGTCGAACTCTCCTTGCACTGGAACCGTAAGTATTTGTTTACTTAACACTATATGTGACGGTGTTAATGGTTCATCTTGATCTGGATATACATAAGAACTTGCGTCAGGGTTTCTCGAACTCCATTGTGCATGACTTGTTGGTGCTTGACATGGCCACTTTCGATTTTTAGAGGTCATTTTACGGCACTACCAAAATTGCTGTATTTTGCACGTTAATGGGAATATTTCACAAAACATGATTTCGTTTTATAAATTAGAGATATTTATTGATTAGCAGACGAAATTTAGAGACATTTCTGTAAAAAGTGAATATTTTACAGACTCTCTTAATGTTTTTTTATTTTCGAACCTCTTTATTATATGCCATATTAGGCAGCGAATATCTCCATTGTTACATCGATTTAGACAAAAATTTCATAACCAGATCAAAGAAATATGTTTTCGCTTGCTATTGATCAAATAAAATTTGGGGGCAACTTAGAATTGAATTTTTGACGAAATTTTTCATAACCCCTATTTTACCCGAATAACCGTATGTTAATATAATCAGCGTCGAGTCATGTAGTTCAATAAATAAACAAAGAGCTCGTCAAAAGCGTTTATTTCTTCAAGTAAACAAGCCTAGGCCTATAAAACTACCTTAGCTAAAGCTGTACTAGCTGTCAATCTCTCGAGGACGACCTCGCAAAGAGTTTTAATTTAATTAATATTAAAGCTGGATTCTTTCACCGTGATGTCATGCCAAAAGGTGTCTTTTCTATTTTTAAAAAAGATCCCGGCTCTCAGGGGTGGAAAATTTTTTTTTCTTTCTGGGAACCTGGGTCGAAGGCTAGAAATTTTCTGTAATATTTGTAATGTTACAATTACAAAAATAACAAAACAAATGCATAATTATTGTATTATTTGTACTTTAGTAATAATGGGCTTTAGGCTGGTTTTCGTACGCTTGTACATCACAATAGTTGTCTGATATATACCACAGTTATGAGTTACGACCAATGAATTATGAAGGATCTTGATTTTTCTTGATTAGTGTTGGTGTTATGTACTAAGGTGAATATGATGTTTGTGATGTTACTCTGAGTGTCTATCCACGCCAGGCAAACTTAAAAAATATGCCTGGCCACGATGGGAATCAAACCTACAACATTTGGAATACTAGCCCAATGTTCTGCCAACTGAGCTACGTGGTCAGGTCGGTTCAAGTATGTGATATTTTGGAACTGAATTTAGTTCCTTTGACATCAATGTAATCTAGTATTCCAAAGGTCGTATAGGTTCGATTCCCACCATGGCCAGGCATATTTTTCAAGCTTGCCCGGTGTGGATACACACTCAGAATAACATCACAAACATAGTAAGGATCTAACGCTTAACTAAGTGTCCTATCATCTTATTTATTCCATCACTTTTATTTGTTTACTATTTAATTTGAATTTTATTGGAGACTTTGCAGAGCATATATTTACCATTTTACCAGTCATTGTGATGGCAGGGTGGGTAAAAGAATTAATTTCTGTCAAATATTTAAAAGCTGCTGATGTTAGCATGTACAGTGTAAATAAAGTAGAATAAGTTGTAACTTGTAAGTTGAGTAAACAGAGTTATCTCAAAACTCTCAACTCAAAAAAGTTTCTGGGAACTAGGTTCCCAGGTTCCGATACTTTTTCCACCCCTGCCGGCTCTATTGATTTGTGATTTGGTAATATTAATTACAGTTGTATATTTGATTATTTTGTTAGTGCTCAATAAGTTTGAATTTGTTCTGAGAAAACAGTCAAACTTCAGACCAAATTTCTACGCAGTTACTTAGTAGTTTAACTGCCCATCACTTTTAAAACAGCAAGAAGATAAAGACAACGTGTACGGGTGAGTTATCCATGAAATAAATAGTTGGTTTACAAAATGAATTCCGTCTTTGTGGATAAAAATTTGTTATAAATAATCTCTCCTGTATGTGTTAAATGCTACATATAGGGATTTCCCCCGGTATATACCTTCTCTTTTGTATCGCTGTTTCTGATTACTCGTCTCTTGTCACTGGGTCATGTGGTGCCAGCAACTCTAATCCAGCTGATTCAGAATGCGTTCTTCTTAATGATTGTGATAAAAGAAATCAAGGGACACCTGAGGTCGCACGACGTTAGCTAGGATTCCAGTTTGAGAACAGAGTCTCGTCTTTCACCTGCACGAGCCGATTAGTTCATTATTTTCTACCTGACATTCTGACATATACTTTTGTCAAGAAAGTATTTGTCACTAAAAGTCAAGAAAGGCAGGCCAACTTTCCCAGAGGGGGCCCCAGAATGGTGGAATTGTGCAACATGTTAAATATTAAGGAATATTCTGAAAATTGAGGTCAAAAAAGGTCTGAAAAGTATTTTGAACACCCCCCATTATCGCAAAATTAATTTATATAATTAGACTGAGTTCCTTATCAGCATTTTGAAATATCCCTGTTACAAATAGAGTATTATTGTCAGGACGTGCCAAGCAATATCTGGTTGGGGATTGGTGGATGGTGAACTTAAAAAATTGGGCCTCCTTCCTTCCTTTCGGCGGCCCCCTCAAAATATTTTCTGGTAAGCAAAAATTTTACAGTAAAATGTAAAGGGTGGGTGGGTGGGGCGACGTTTTTTGGGAAAAACATTCCAAAAATTATTTTGCGATAATGGGGGGTTCAAAATACTTTTCAGACCTCAATTTCAGAACATGTTGCACAATTCTAGCATTCCGGGGCCTCCTCTGAGAAAGTTGGGGCCCCCTTTCAAGTTGACTTTTTCTGGCCTGAGTACTGCCTGAGTGTTCTAGATGTATCATACAGAAATGGTTGGATAAATGTAATTGAAATTGGACCAAAAGTATATGTCAGATAACGTGTAACCACAAACAGCCATACAAAAGAGAAGAAATATACCAGGGGAAATCCCTACATGTAGCTTAACACATACAGGAGAGAAAATTTATAACTTAATTAATTTTATCCACGAAGATGGAATTCATTTTGTAAACCAACTATTTATTTCATGGATAACTCACACGTACATATTGTCTTTATCTTCTTGCTGCTTTAAAAGTGATGGCCAGTTAAAACTACTAAATAAGTAACAGTGCATGGAAGTTTGGTCTGAAGTTTGACCAAAGTTATTGAGCAACAACAAAATAATCAAATATACAACTGTAATAAATATTACCAAATCATAAATCAACAGAGGGTCTTTTTTAAAAGTAGAAAAGACACCTTTTGGCATGACATCATGGTGAAAGAATCCGGCTTTAATATTAATTAAATTAATTACTGTAAGTAAACGGATTACAATTTCAACGTAAACTGACCTATGTTTTTGACAAAAAGGGCATGCACTATTTATGTTCGAAAAGTTATAAGCACGATGATGAGTCGTGAAAGAACACATATTTATGGGAAGGGGAGAGAAAATATACTTGCTTTTCTTATCGCGGCATATCCCTGATAAAATATAATTAAAACCAAATCCGCCAAATCAGCAGCGCCGGCTATACAATATATTATAGGCATTACCTGAACAATAAGTGACTGTAAACAGTGTGATTTAGACCTAAATGCTTTCTGCCAATCGTACAGCTTTAGCTAAGGTATAGTTTTATAGGCCTAGGCTTGTTTACTTGAAGAAGTAAATGCTTTTGACGAGCTCTTGGTTATTTATTGAATTACATGACTCGACGTTGATTATATAACATACGGTTATTCGGGTCAAATAGGGGTTACGAAAAAATTCGTCAAAAATTCAATTCTAAGTTGCCCCAAAATTTTATTTGATCAGTAGGAAGCAAAAACATATTTCTTTGACCTGGTTATGAATTTTGTGTCTGAATCAATGTAATGGAGATATTCGCTGCCTAATATGGAATATAATAAAGAGGTTCAAAAATAAAAAGCATTAAGAAAATCTGTAAAATATTCACTTTTAACAGAAATGTCTCTAAATTTTGTCTGCTAATCAATAAAAAACTCTAATTATCGTGCAAAATAGAGCGATTTTGGTAGTTCGACGTCTCTCTCCTTCAATATTTATCCGATCGAAATAAAACTTTCACAACATTAATACTTCATACAGGCCTACATTCTGACAAAGTTTGAAAGATTTTGAATTTTCTCATTTTACATGTCTTTCCTGACTATTACAGACAACCGCTCTTAAGGACTCTTTTACTTTTTGATCATTTGCTTGTTTGGACATTGGATGCTGAATGTCTTTAATCCATTTCAGTTCTGCGCTGTCGATTTCCTCACAGGTAATCTGGCCAACCATGGTATCAAGATTCTCTAAGGATTTCTTGAGATTGTTAATAAAATGTAAGACATACGCTGTAACTCGAAGTAATCTTTCAATAGTGCTGTATTCCAAGGTATCCATCAATTCCATGATATTTGGAATTTGTGTGACATTAATGATTGATGTACTAACACTTACGCCCGGAGATTTTAACTCGGAATCGTCCTCTTGGAAATTGGAAGGTTGGGATGGCCAATGTTCATTAGACTTTATTAAAAATTCAGGACCGTTCCACCACAATTTGTTTTCTACAAGCTGGGTTGCTGTTGTTCCTCGGGAGGCAATGTCTGCTGAGTTTTGTTTGGTAGGTGTACATACTTCCATAATTCGGGGGGTGCCAGTCTTCTTATCTCTAATAATCGGTTTTCAACAAATTGTTTGAATTCTTTGTTAGAATTTCGTATCCAACTAAGCACTACAGTTGAATCAGACCAATAGGTGACTGAATCGATTCTCTTGACGTCATTCAAGGCTTTCTTCACGCTT
Source organism: Paramuricea clavata (assembly GCA_902702795.2). Lineage (NCBI taxonomy): Eukaryota > Metazoa > Cnidaria > Anthozoa > Malacalcyonacea > Plexauridae > Paramuricea > Paramuricea clavata. Next base: position 8,657 of record CACRXK020003808.1, on the reverse strand, counting down.
TCAGTTAACCAGGATGCTAGAAGACTTGATAATAATTCCAACCGAGGAATCGTCTGCTTTGACATTGGGGCCACTCTTGTTTTTGAAGCAACTAGATCACAATGAATACCTTCTGAGTGTTCACATTGTACGTAGACACACGCACCGTAAGAACTTTCGGACGCATCTCCAAAAGAATGCAACTCAGTTGACTTAATTTCACTACCGAACGAATCTGGACAATAACATCTTGGGATACTCATGTTGTTGGCTTCTTTCAATTTCTGGACAATCTTATTCCATTCTTCGCAGAATTCGTCATTCAGTGGTTCATCCTAGTCGAGTTTGCTCTTAAACAACTCTTGAAACATTTGTTTGAATCGAAGGGTGACTGGAGATATAAGACCTAATGGGTCATAAAACTTTGCTGCGATGCTTAGTATGCTTCTCTTCGTGATAGCATTTGTCTCAACATTTTTCAAGGCTGCAGAAAAGATCATAATTAACATGTCTGTTTGGGGATTCCATACTTGACCTAAGACATGAGGGTGGGAGTCAAGTTGCTGAGGGTCGACAATTGACTTTGAATATCCTTGATCTTCCTCCAGTACTGAACTCGGTAAATTAGACGGTTGTTGAGGACTTTCTGAAAATTGTGGATCATTTTGAAACTCCGTCATTAATTCTTTGCTGTTACACATCCATTTGCGCATATTGAAACCACCTTCGGACACTCGGGTTTTGATCTTCTTCGCCAATTCCAGGGCTGATTCTGGATTATTTTAACCAGATGCAAGATCATCCACGTAGAGGGACTTTAGCACCTTGGTAACAAAGGTTGGATCATTGGTGGAGTATTGAGTAAGGTGATGATGGAGTACAGCATTCAAGATGGCTGGACTGCAGGTAAGACCAAACACTAGTCGAGCAAATCTTAATGTTGGGGCTTGTGTCATGAATGTCATCGATCCAAAAGAAGCGTAAATAATCTCGGTGCTCTGGTGAGATTTTTCTCGATATCTGCGATCATCACTACTTTATATACGTGGAATCGAACCAGAATATCGAAGATCAGGGTGTTGAGGGATGGTCCGGTATGTAGACAGTCATTCAAACTTGTTCCAGAACCTTTTGCTGATGTAAATTTGTTTATTATTATTATTATTCAACTTTTTCTACGAGTGAAGATCTTAATTTACAACATGGTCCTTTAGAACCGGATAGAATTCGAAGGAAATTTGAAAATGTTGAAAGAAAATCGATTCGAATACGTGGCGGACATCGTGCTTACGTGAGTAAAATTATCGAAAGTGCCAACAAAATTCTCGAGCATTTTAGCGGATCTACGAGTGAAAGAGAAAAGTTAGAGAAAGTTTCAAGGTTACTTTAAAAGATAAGAAAGAAGTTCTTAAGAGTATGGACAAAACTATATTGGAGTTCACGAAAGATGAAGACATCAACAACGAGATAATCGAAGCTAGTGATATCGGTGAGTCGATTAATCGTTTCGCTTCTATTAATTCAAAATTTAACAATACCAACCCCTACCGCAGATGGTTTGAATGCTTGTGAAAATCCCTACATTTTAGTGGGAGGTATATTCCTGTAGCTACAATATTGAGCGAGAAAACGTTGTCTAAACGACGGGGTCAAAATCACACAATGTAAACAAAATTTGAAACCAGAATTATAATTAGAAAGTTTAATGCAACATAAACATACGACTTTTATTCGACTATATCTCTGCGAATATTACAGGTACAATAATTTTACGTATATTGTCAGATAGCTGGTGAATTCAGTTACATTTTGGTACGAGCTGTAATATTGTAGCTAGAATATTGAGCGAGAGTTTGTTGCCTAAACGAGGGTGTGAAATAATGATTTTCTTGAAAATCCGCCATTGTCCATTGATTTTGCGTCCTCATTTCACTGACACCGTATATCAAAATCGAGCTTCAAATCAACAGTAGGCTAAATAGTATTCACTACAAAAACTAACCTTCACTGTGTTTCCTCCAGAATTAAGGTAATTAAGTTAAGATAATAACTTTGTACTGGCTGTAATGTCTCAATCCGGAAGTGCAAAAATGCAAAGCAAAGTTACGCCCCCTGTCATAATTATTTTGCATGTAAAACGTAAAGTTTTCTGATCAAAACGCTCACTACAAAACTCGTAAACATCGTGTTTTTGCGGCGTGGGGTAACGCTTGAATGCAAATGGTAATATTTGACAGAATTTCAGACACATGGCTCAAGTAACAATCATATTTTCACTACATTCTTTCGCAATTAAAGTGCTTAAAATATAACTATTCTTACCTGTGAGATATGAATAACATTTTACGAACTTTTCCATGCCTTTTCCATCGTTTGGGTTTGAAATTTCAATAAGTTTCTTCACCATGTAAGACATGTAAATGTGCTTTCAAATTTTTAGCACAAAAATTCGAAATGACACTATCCCATGACACTTTGCACTCCGACACTTAAACTGGGCACCAGGCCTCCAGGCAATGCGCAAACTATTGCTTCAGTTGTCATGTAATATTGTTTCTCTACGAATATTAGGAATATTTACAAATGTTTTCAATCAGTTACTGACTGTTAATTAATCCCCGAGGCGACGGTACGGTACTAATTCCGCACAGCTATTTACACCCGGGTATTTAAGAACATAGAGAAGTGCAAAGTTGTCCTCCATTATGTGATGGACGGTCTTCGACGTTATGCGCGTGCGCGAGTACAAGCTCGCACTAAAAATTTTTTTTCATTTTGCAAAGATGTATTTCGCTGTTTCACAATATATTTTTGCGATGTATTTCGCTTTTAACTGGAAACAAGCCTGCAGTTTCATGAATTAGTGGCTGTCAACCGTGAAACAAAGTGTGAAAGGCATGTATAAACACGAATTTTGTCGAAGACGAACCAGATGTCTTTTTAAAAGTAAATTTAATCGTTCTCTTGGTTATGTTTGGGACTTGGGTAAGTGTTATAAACATTTCAGTATTAAAATTCTATACCTGCTTTGTGATACCATATGCTTTGTGATTAAAATGTAGTGATTAATAATGTTGTTTATTTGGGGCAATTAATACAGCGTGTCGTGTTTTTATGTGTGTTTATTTATGGTCGTTTACGTAAACTATAATCTATACTTATAACCTATAACTATAACTCAAAAAATAGCTTCTGCCTATAAAGCAAATATATTTTGCCGTATTCTCGAGCAAACTACTGTCGGCAAAACGACTGAGTTTTTTAGCTTCCCCTGCAGTTTCACAACAAAGTTTCAAAACATTTTACCGTTTAATACATTTTACGTTAAATTTTAAGCCCATTGAAAGCCACATAACATGAAACTATCGATACATTCCAAAATATGAAAATCAATGATTCTTTACTTCTTTAGTTAAAAATTATCTTGTATTATTTTCACGTTACCATAGCGACTACAATTATTTTAAACATGGAATGGAATACTTCATGTGGAATTTCTATATTTCATCTGTTAAAAAAAGGCGAGGGGTTGCTTCATGCATGTATTTCTAGTTTATTGATAATAAATTCTCGGAAAATGAAAATTCTCTACAATGATTCAATAAAACATGGAAAGAACTCAACTTTAGAAATTAAATTAGAATGTAGTTATATGGTATCAGGGATGATGGAAAGGGGGTGGGCCAAGGTCTCCTTTCCTAAAGGGGGCAAATGTAGCATTTTAATATAAATAAAACACAATATTTTTGTCCCAAATTTACTTTAATAACAAATTAATTAACAAAGATAAATATGATAGAAGAGAATTTGTATATTTAATTAGCTATTTCCCAAAGTCCTGGGTCTAGTCGCACGAATCCCTTGTTGAAGGGACAAGAAATATGGCAGTACACGTTTAAATTAAAGTTTAATGTAAAAAGGAGATATCTCATTTTTTGCTCATGTAAAAAGTTGATACTTGATAGTAGATACTTCTACTCTTTCACATATTTGAGAATGAGAAATTATTTTTATATAATATATATATATTACTTGACTTAATTCTGGTGATGGAGACATGGCTAAATGCAAATTTTACGGATAACAAGGTACTTCCAAACAGTTATAATATTATCAGGAAAGATCGGTTGGTTAACCAATGCGGTGGTGGAGTTCTTATAGCTTTGTGTGACAACATCTCTTACAACAGACTTACTGCTGGAAAAAATAGTCCAAACTGGTCAGATCGTCTTGAGTTAATTGCAATCGAACTCGAAATGGCTAACTCAAAGAAAGCTCTTGTTTGTGTTTGCTACTGACCACCAAGCTGTGACATTAACAAATGGCTCAAGTTGTTAAGTTGTTCCACCTGTGTATGGTTAAGTTGTTCCACCCGTGTTCCAATATCTCTCTTGTCTTTGGTCTCTAAAGTTTTTGAACGTTGCATTTATAACCAACTTATATATCATGTCTCCAGTCAACTTCACCATCTACAATTTGGTTTTCTCAAAGGCAAGTCTACCACCTCTCAGCTTCTGCGCATTCTTCATGATATAAACAAGTCATTAGAAAACCGAAGCCAAGTCGACTCGGTTTACCTGGACTTCACAAAAGCATTTGATAAGGTCAGCCATAACCTTCTGTTAGTTAAACTGCAGAGGTTTGGAATAAGAGGTGATCTTCTGCTATGGTTCAAAGACTACCTCTCAGGGCGCTACCAAAGAGTAACAGCTCTTGGTGAGTCGTCCCATACTCTCCCTGTTCTATCTGGAGTTCCCCAAGCTTCAATTTTAGGACCCGTACTGTTTCTGGTATTTGTGAACAATCTTCCTGATTCACTTTCAACCCAATCGTCTGTGGCTATGTTTGCCGACGACACAAAGTGTTACCGTCCCGTGAACAAGTTAGCTGACTGCGAAAGTCTGCAAAATGATCTAAATAAACTTGCGACATGGTGCAACGATTGGAAGATGGACTTGAATCAATCCAAGTGCGGGGTTCTTAGCATTACTAGAAGTCATCAACCAATTATCGCAGAATATCAGCTTATTGATACTTCGCTTAAGTCATTAATTACCCAGAAAGATCTCGGGATCATTATTTCCAACGACCTGAAATGGAACAAGCAAGTTCATGGCACAGTATTAAAGGCAAACATGATGCTTCGCTTCATCCGACGATCAGCCTCTGACATCAACAACATCCAAGTCCGCAAGATTCTTTACCTGTCTTTGGTTAGAAGCTCGAGTTTCTAGATTTAGTTTATCTCTACAACTGTGTTGTTAATGACTCTGATACAAACATCTCAATACGGGTTTCTAATCGTAGAACCAGAAACTCTAATTCCGACAATGGTATTCTACTAAATGTACCTAAATCCAAGACTGTTAGCTTTCAAAACAGTTTTTACGTAAGAGCACCCAGCGTTTGGAACATTCTACCCGATATCCTCAGAAACACTACAAGGTCTTCAGCTTCCTTTAAAAGTTTACTATTTAGATACTACTTTAACCTTCTCGAACACGTCTACAACCCAGACAATCCTAGAACCTTTAAATCGGTGTGCGTCAAATGCCACTCTACTCGTTCTATTCAAAATTTATCTTTCAGATCATGTTGTTGACAGTTTGGCGAAAGCCAATTAATGTTTTTGTGCATGTATAGTAATTTGTATTTTTTGTCGGGACCCCGTTATTGGAGTTTATCTCTGTGGTCAGTCCCAGCCAATGCACTCATAGATATTTGAATAAGTTTAATATTTGTTTGGTGCGGTGAATCTTGTAAAATAAAAAAATAAAATAAAATAAAATACATTAATAAGTCATGTTAATGCGTCATGTTATGTTGTTTTCAGTATTTCCAGATGCAAAAAAAATCATCAGAAATAAATCCAAAACAGAAATCTTCAGGTATACATTCTATTCATATTATTTTTGGTACAGTACACATTTTTTGGTACAGTACGCATTTATTGGTACAGTACGCATTTATTGTCCATAATATAAACAGGAAGACGTCATTACTTAGTGGTACAGTATATTATGTACTATAAAACATTTTCTTTTTAGGAAATTTCAATCCAAAACATTTCATCTCCTTTGAGGGGGTGTATTAAATATTTTCTGATGCGTTTTTTTTGGGGGGGTTTCCAAATTTTATGGTAGTATTTTGGAATACCCCCTCCCCCCTTGTTTTTCTTATATACATTATATAGTCCATCAAGCAAACAGCCCACAATAAACATGCAACCAGGTTAAGAACCAATGCTCTGATAAGAATGAATCCTAACTCGATTCCAAAAAAATTCAGAGGTGATAAACAAATGATGACAAGGTAATAATTCATTATTATATCTTACTTTTTTCATACAATTTTTGATAAAATTATCTATCAAATCAATAACGCATTCCTTTCATAAAAATTAGAGTGTTTTCATGGATTGCGGTAATCCCATTTAAAGAAATAAACGAAGAACAAAACCTGGAAAGACGAATGTTTCCTGATGAGAAATTAAAAAATATAACAACAAATTTGGCAATGAGCATTGGTGATTTTTGGAGCTTGCTCCACAGTTTGGTGTAATGCACATGGACCAGATGTTCACACAGATCTTGTCACAAGTGAAAAGAAACAAATTGGATGTTTGTGCACACTTTAATCATGCCTTGTTGCTGTGTTACAGTAAATATATTTGCTTCATACAATGTATATGTCAATATGTGCTTGCAAACATGGATGTTTGGTGAATGGCATAGGTTAATGCCATAATGGTAATATGAGTCCAAATTTTGTGCTTAATAACTTTCGGACTGCTACTTCTAATAAAACGGTTTTAGGCTTATTTTAAAGCCTGTTCATTTATCTTTTGAACAAATGGTCATCCATGTCTTTAGTGCAAGTAATAACTGCACAGGAGAAAATTTAGTAAAACCTATCATGTTTAGATGCCGCTTAATTATACAAATTTACTGTGTTATTCCATAGTCGGTTGCAATGTTTGAATTTTCTTGTTCAAACTTTAATTTCTTGTTGCCACATCGGAAAAACTAGTAAGAACTTGTTAAAAACATTCTAAAAGAGAATAGGTTGTTTTATTTATTTCAAAATCCTATATTATTTCCAGAAATCATCAAAACAACCTTACGTCCATGCATCGTCCGAACGAGCACCATTGAATCGGGCTGTAATGTAAATATAAATTAGCAAGTTGACAGCAAGCTAAAACACGCTTCAGCCGGTATTATAACGCATTTGAAGTCAGAAAGTGAATGACAGCAAGCTAAAACACGCTTCAGCCGGTATTATAACGCATTTGAAGTCAGAAAGTGAATTTAAAATAGTGTATTGGAAGCCATTATTACTTGATTTTTACAAGCAATTGCCAAAATGCCTCAATTTGCTTGTTTTGTTGACAAAATAAGTTATTTTCATCAAGTACCCAAGGGTGGGTTGACTACAAAATTTTTGTAGTTCGCTATAACTACAGCTACTTCAAAAATATGTAGTCAGCTACAACTACTGCTACTTTTGAACAAAGGTAGTTCGCTACTGACTACAGCTACAGCTTAAAAAATGTAGCGAACTATTTCGCTACGCTATATTTTTAGTGTTACTGTATCTGGAGCATCTACTAACTCAGGCTGAAATGTAACCTATAACAAATCGACTTATGAATAGCAACAGTAAACACAAAGCAACATTTTTGTAAGCACTACAGTGTTCAAGAGTGCAAATTGACTATTGAGTATTGATTTTAAGCAAACTGTGTCTCAATATCATTCTATTCTATCAAGTTGCTAACAATTTTAGAAAGTAGCGAATAGCGATTTGCTGTTTGAAAAGTAGTCAACTACTTGGCTACTTTTAGGCAAAATGTAGTTCGCTATAACTACAGCTACTGTTTTAAAAAAGTAGTCAAAAACTACTGGCTACTTGAAAATTGTAGTTCGCTACAGTAGCGAACTACAACTACTTCGCTACAACCCACCCTTGCAAGTACCGGTTTGTTATTGCATCTCAAATTTTTGACTCTCCAATCGCAATCACTTAAAATATTATTATTCACGAACTTCTGGATTATATTTACGAAACAACCCACCGTTGAAAAGCTGAATGTCTACGCTTTAAAATAAATGTAAACCTGAACGTTTTGCTTTAATATTCGTTTCGAAATTTATATTTGAAGCGAGGACTCCGTTTTTTATGATACACCCTGTATATCCTCGCCCTCATTGTGTCACATTAAATTCACATATTCAGTTACAATCTAATCGTAGTTTCCCTTGTTTTTTTGCGTACATGTTCACCATCACAGGAGTTGGAGTAAATAAATAAAGGATAACCATTTAAACTACTAGTCCTCATTATTTAGGCTACACAATGTCTTACACCAGTACTTGTCCAATTACCTATTTCATACCAATGAACAAGTTTCTGTCCCTTATCCACATAACTCTGAAGATAAGAGGAGACATGGTTACAAAAGCTGGTCACAAATGATTGTCGGTGAGTGAATATGATGCAATAAGTTGTATACCAGAAAGTCTTTATATGTTCCTCTTTCTCTTATATGGAGGTCAACGTCTTATTGAGAGTGACAATTTGGAAGTGGAAAGTGAAGAGAAGACATGGCAAATGGTCATGAATGTTATGTTGCTCAAGATTTGATTTACGGTGTCAGCAAGGGGACAAAATGGACA
>CACRXK020003807.1:0-34453 GCA_902702795.2 Paramuricea clavata | reverse complement strand
TATATTATATATATATATATATATATATATATATATATATATATATATATATATATATATATATATATATATATATATATATATATATATATATAGGTACCAAAGATTTTGGTTTACGAAACAGAAACAGTGCTCAATACCATATAGATAGAGCGTAATATAGTTTTTCGTTTTACCTCAAAAAACCACAACAGTCTGTTTCATCCGTATAGGAATCATCAGGTGGTGGATTCCTATACGGATGATTCCTATACGGATGAAACAGACTGTTGTGGTTTTTTGAGGTAAAACGAAAAACTATATATATATATATATATATATATATATATATATATATATATATATATATATATATATATATATATATATATATATATATATATATATATATAATATATAAATATATTGCGTTTCGGCCTTTTGGGCCTCATCAGTGTAGTTCTGGGCCTCTGGGTCCTTTTGGGCTCGTAAACTCGTAAACGACATCGATAAACCCTAGCGTGAAAACAGACCTACGTTTCGCCAGCCCTAAAATTCGCGGGTCAACGAAGGGCCAAACGTAGGTCTGATGAAAATTTTGTCAAAAATGCCTTCCTCCCACTTTAATAATACAATGAAAGTTGTAAATTCACTTTATTGAAAGTTTGTAAACAAAGTAAGAGTCGATAAGTACAGATATTAGAATAAATATTTAAAGTATTGGTAACCCGGCCCATGCAGCCTGTTGCTTTTATGAACAGTTACAGCTAGTAATAATACAACATTTTCAACACATTATATAAATGCGATTACGTTTCGCCCTTCTTCGACCCGTGAATTTAAGAGCCGGCGAAACGTAGGTCTCTTTTCAGGCTAGTGACCCCAAATTTTATTTTTAAAAATGATTTCTCTTAGTATAATCAATTATTTTGACAAGATAAAAAAATCTGTGGAGCCAAAATTTTTAAAATTACGTAAAGGTGATTATTCACAATAAATTTTTTTGCTCAACACAATATTTTTCAATTGTTAAAATAATTGTTTATATTAAAAGAAATCATTTTTTAAAATATGATTTTGGGTCACCGTTGCCGTTTACGAGTTAAGTTACTTTAAAGTAATTTAAGGTAAATTAATTTGAAGAAGTACTGTCACTGCACTGTCGCCTTGATATTCACGAATGAAAATTCGGGCAAAAGCTTAAATACTGATGAAAAATATTTTGGTTTATCATTATGGTTTAACTGACACTATAGTTTTTACTACCGGACTATTCTGTAATAGAATCCACATTCCACTGAATCTAAAACTCTTCAAGCTTAATTATATTGCCATTATATTTGATGGAAAATTGGCGAGGAAAGATCATTGTTCGCACTGTTAGAAGGAGTTTAAAGGTTTGTTAAAAGGTTTGTTTCAAATTATGATCTGAGACACGACTAGAGCCTCTAAAATGTGAAAAATTCACAATGTCACTGGAAAAATTTCAAGATCCACAGAATGAAAATTGTATGGACCTTTATTGGAAATAGAATGGATTCTTGATTATCCTTAATAATTGTATATTTCCATGCTATGGATATAGTATCGAAATAGTATGGATGTACTATGGATAATGCCGATTTAGTGGTGCAATTGCAAATTGTATTCAGTATATATTTCATAATTTCCAGTCTTAAAAATCTGTCTGACCGTGTAGCTCAGTAGGTAGAGCGTCGATCTAGTAATTCGAAGGTCGCGGGTTTGAGACCCAGCCGCGGCAGACAACATCTTTCTGCTTGCGCTGGGTATGGAAATTATATACACACTCTAGAACATTTTCATCTTAATATATATATATATATATATATATATATATATATATATATATATATATATATATATATATATATATATATATATATATATATACATATATATATATATATATAGATAGATAGATAGATAAATAGATAGATAGGTATACAGAAGGAAATGCGAACTCCAGCCAGATCAATAATCCCCGAGCCGACGGCGCCAAGCGCCGTGCGAGGGTACTAATTGCCCCCGGCTATTTACACCCGGGGAAACGAAAGCATTAGCGAAGTCTAAAGTTCATCAAATATCGCGGGCGTGGATCACTGTGCGTGGGTGGTTATCCTCACTGATCTCAAAAATATGGCGGACTGTCATGAATAGCGAATACTGTCATTGGTCCAATTTAAAGTTTGCATTATGACGACTGCATGACGACAGCGAAATAGCAAACATTTCTTGATTTGATGATTGATAAATTTCTTGCAAATATATTTCATTTTTGCTCGAATTTTTGCAAGATTTTGTAAATTTCAAGAAAGAAAGGGCGAAAGAATTGGCTAAAAGAAGGGAGCCGACGTTAACGAAGGTAACTTTGTTTTAAATATTGATTTTATAATTGCTTTAAAACCAGACGGCCTTTGCGTATATGAAACAACTAAACAAGACAGCATATCATTTCAGTGTATCTTTAATATTGATTATTGATTCCCTTTTTTATTATATTGAATTTTTTAAATAAAAAGAAAGGAAAGCTATTTGCATGCCGCGAGAATTTGAAATTATTTTATTGCAAACTCAAAGTTTATCGATAAAGCCATTTAATTAAAGGCAGTTTAGTTTTATAAAGAACACTTTAAAACGTTTTGCGAAGCGTTTGTGGTTGAATTTTACCTTAAGTTCAGGCTTATATTACGTATAATATTATACCTATAACATATATATGTTGGGAAATTGATAATCCCCGAGCCGGCGGCGCGAAGCGCCGTGCGAGGGTACTAATCCCCCCGGCTATTTACACCCGGGGAAACGAAAGCATTAGCCAAGTCTAAAGTTTATCAAATATCGTGGGCGTGACCAACGAACCTTAAGTGGGTGGTCATCCTCACTGATCCCAAAAATATGGCGGACTGTCATGGATAGCGAACACTGATTGGTCAAATTTAAAATTTGTTGTTGCATGACAAATGACGACTTCAACTGACAGATACTTCATGAAAATAATTTGCTTTTTACACTACAGTATTTTGTACGTTTGCAAAAAACTTTGACAGCTTTCAAAGCAATTTGTTCTATAAAAAGTTTAATAAAACAATTACGGTATCAAATACCAATTGAAAAGATATGGAGCCAAATGAAGAGAGGCAAGGAATGACAATAAAGCCAAACGTCTAGCGAAAAGGAGGGAGCGAAGACGACAACGTTTGCTCGAGGAGACTGCTGAGGAAAGAGAAGCTTGCCTGGGAAAGCGTAGAGAAGCATGGAAAAAAATGACTGCTGAAGCGAAAGGTAAGCAAAGGCTTGTCTTCACAACGCTATGTACCAATGATACTGTAGCTATACAAGTCGAAATATGATATTCGACTCTCTATATTCGACTATTTGTTCACAATTTTCCAATAAATAGTTTTTCATGACACGCTCAAGTCAGTATAACCAGACTGTATTTTATTTATATCAGTTATCACAGCCACAGGCAATTTTATGCTTCCAAATACCGTCGGTTGCAACTAAAGGTGAACAGTTGCAGATAAAACATTCTCTATTCTCGTTAAAAAGCATGTAAAGGTTTCCAGTAGGTCTCTGGCCCAACACGTTCAGACCACACAAAGTTTTTTTTACTTATTATTGTACACATGGGAAACAACAATTAAGTGTTGTTGTTCTTGACAAACATTGGAGATTCTAATCACGCGAATGTTTTTATGAGCGACTGTTCATCGTTAGGTGCAAGCGACGGTACAACATACTATGAACATTTTTGTTTCGTTCCCCGCAGGAACGAAACGGTACTGTATTTGGTTTCGAGCAATTATCACAGGAAAGTGACGTCAGAGATCAAAGTTATCCAATCATATGCCAGTATTCTTGCTCAAACGTCAATTACATTTAGAATCGTCCAATAAGATGACCGCTCCTAGCATAAGAAGTTTTTTGGAGGCGTGGCGTATAATTATATATCAACCTATGAGAACATGCTAACTCAACCTGAAGTTCAGGCCCTAATTTTCAATAGGGCCTGACACAAAACCTGTCTAGACCGTGGGACGCTCACATGTTATTTTTAGACACAGCATGCAATATGATTGACAAGTGTTATAGATTTCGTTACACAAAAAATTTATATTCTCATGAACATGTCCGCAGAGTGTGCATTTCGCTTTTTAATTAAACTTAAAAATTCAAGGTACTTTTATATAATTAAGAGTCAGTTTCTCTATTTAACCGAACAGCAAACGAAGATTCAAGTAGTCAGTTCTGTGTACAGCTTGACTGCCAAGCTTTCTCAAGGTCTCAACTTGCTGGACGCGGATATATACCAGGGGTATACTTTAACGGGCTAACAACAGCAACAATAAAATTCTCAATCGTACCACGAAGAAGGTCATGTAGCTCAGAAAACAACGCCGGTAGGACCTGATATTAAAAATAAGACTTTTGCCGGCGAAGCCAGTTGGCAGAACATCTTGGCTGTCAACAACAAACTTTCGAATAGATGACTAGTTTAGTTCAATAGTTTGGCTGTTCTTTCAGCGTCGTGTGTCCAAAATTCGTCAAAGATTTTGATAAAGACCTTCAAAATACTATTTGTTTGATTTATTTCCTGCCATAAAGCATATTAAAAGAAACGAAATTCGAAGAAATCGATAATGGATTTGTTACGTGCGTTTGACCTTTATATTATTATTGTCCCCTTGAGCCCTTGACCGAGCTATTTTTAAAACTGTTGTTTATGTGAACTTGCAACCAATCACAATCTTAGGGCCTGAACTTCAGGTCGAAATCTACAGGCACGATGATTTATATTTGAAGTACTCAAGCGCCAACAGCGGTATATATATATATTATTATATAGTTTTCTTTGTTTTTCTTCATTTTAAATACTACTACTGTATTTCTGGACCGCTCGGCCCCTCCAGGTAATGAAAATTTATAGAACCCGCCCGCCTCACAAAATGAACCAATTTCATTGCTCGACATATACAAGTGATCTATGGTCACAACCGCTAATTACAGACGTCTGGTATTTCTATAATTATATTGGAACGAAACATTATTTCTTTTTTAAAGAAATATTTTCTTGTTGTAAAATGATTTCTGCGGATATTGCCATTATCATGGAACCGCGCCTATAGGAAAAACGTGAAGCCGTTGGTAATTTTACAGGCGTTTCTTGACATGTTATAAACAGAAAAAACAGAAATATATAAACCAGAAATATATATCTGGCTATCATCAGGCAATAAACACACGATTACAACAATATTGCTGTGGGAAATGACTGGGAAAGGATTTTCTGGGCTTTATTCCCAAGACAAAGTATACACTGTCCCAAGTACACACTTTTCAATTTACAAGGACACATTTCCCTTTTACAAGGACACAAAGTGTGTCAAAAACACGCTTATTTTAATGCTGGCATTGTCTTGTTCTCGTTTGACTGGGGCACGAGAGTTAAGAAAACTCTCATGCAAACTCTCGCTTCTCAACTCTCATCAACTCTCACCCTTGTTTGACCAGAGCTTTATTCCTTTAATTTCTGTAAAAACTTACCCCCTTTTCCGAAAGGGCCTTCGTTGTTTGAAGTGTTGTTAAACCTTCCAAACCTTCTACCATGTTGGAATAATCATGCTTCTTTACGCACAAGGCTTGAAATTTCATTTAGCCTTCTTGCAGGTATTATCAGAACAACAGCACTGAGAATCCAGAGCGGGCACTGGGCAGACTGCTTTCATTGTATCTATTATTTTGGAAATCTCACTGTTTTCCATGCGTCTCAGTCGCTCATTGTTCTAACTTATTGTTTGCATTCCTGCAAAGGGCCTATTGTACTGTGATAAGCAAACCGTGCATTTACAGGTTCTATTTGCCATGCAATCCCAATAGACCTTTTGTACAGGGTGTCCCCAAAAAAACGAAAACTATTGAAATCACTTATTGTTAAATTTGAATGCCCTACCAAACAGCTGGACATTACGATGCGTAAAATATTGACAAGGTGCATGTATTACAATTTAGTTAGGAATATCTCCTGGTAAAGTGCGCGATTTTCTGCTCCTGGGAATTAAAAACAGCTTCTTAAACAGTTCTTTATGCATTAAATTTACTTATGTCAATCATTTATGCACTCGTGGAAACCAACAGAGCGCCAAGGCATTCAAATTCTAACAATTAAATTGTTATTGGTGATTTCAATAGTTTTCGGATTTTTTGGGACACCCTGTATAATGAAGTCAAAGGCGGAAAAACATTTAACAGAAGCTGCCATTTATATAGAGCCTGTTCATATGGGCAAAAGTTATCTCGGTTAGCTATATAGCGAGAAAACATTTCGACAAGTTTACAAGCGAGATCTCGCTTTGTTATGAAAATAATATGAAAAGTTATACACTGCGTTCATATGAGAGCCTGTTCATATGGGCAAAAGTTATCCCAGTTAGCGAGAAAACTTTTCGACTAGCCAAATACTTTTGTCCGTTCATACATGGAGGGACGTTATCCCGCTTACCGGGTAAAGTTTCCGGCTGTGATGTAGCACTGAACATCAATTGAATTGAAAAGTTGCTGACACGACACAAAGTTATCCCGCTAAGCGGGAAAGTTGTGTTCATATGGGAAAAACATTATCCCGGTCACCGAGATCTCGCCTGTCAACAAGCGAGATCTCGGTACGTACACGGGAAAACGTTTGGTCTCATATGAACGCAGTGTAACTTTTCATATTGGCGAGATCTCGCTTGTAAACTTGCCGAAAAGTTTTCTCGCTAACCGGAATAACTTTCCCCATATGAACAGGCCCTTAGATCTGCATGGTATATATGCTCCAAGATTCATAACAGAAAGATATCCGAAAAGAATGGAACGTCTGCAGGGCCGTAGCTGGACCGATAACTGGGGTGCATATTCATATATTCGTGTTCTGCCCGAAAATACACCGATCCAATTTACTGATACGGTATAATCTCACAAGCCGCGAAGCAAGTACGTAACGAGTATATAAGTTAATTGTGAAACTTTAAAGTTAATCATTTACTTTTCATTTCTATCTTACATATATATAATCATACAAAGTTGCTAAAAATTAAAATAATTACATCAAAAATATATTAAATATTCAATTATAAAACTAGATTTAAAAATTCGTAGATTGCGCCCCTTATAGCGGCACGAATTATACAAAATTACAAGTATAAGCTATGGGATCACAAAATCATCGTATTTATATATTAACAACGTATATTAATAAATCAATAGCCACAACCACATTTATTCACACAATCAAATCTCTCATGTCTCAAGGTGTTTTTCTATTTGTTTATGTCGTGCAAAGTTGTACACGTGAAAACAAGGATTTCTTGCATGAAGAATAGACCCATTGCACATGACGTCACAGCGCCGGTGACGTTGCATCCGGAGGACAAATTAGCAATCTATGCATAATATAACTTTTGTAAACAAAGCAAATTTTGTAAAAGTTTATAATAATTTTGTATTAAAATGGTTAATTTTTGCGCTGTATGTGGTTCTTGTACCCGAACAGATATACAGTATTGTTAGGGAGCATCTGGAGGACACTCTAAGGATTTGTGACGTCAGTGCAATGGGTCTATTAAGGCCCTGTTCATATAATTACATATAAGACCAGATGGGATCTCAGTCAAGTGGGATAAAATTTTCCATGCGAAGGCTTTCTCCCATCAGACCGGAATTTGCCGTTTTATGCATGGTGAAGGTTAATCATAAAATCATACCTCTCATTATAGACACTATGAAGTTTGCCGAGTTTGTCATATTTTGATCATTGACTATATGCACGGATTCACCAGATATTCTCACTGGCCGCGTAACTGGGCTATGCGCCCAATTTTGGATGACGTCACCTCTTTTTGGTGTCCAGAAAAGCAGTAGATGCAGCCAACAGTCTGTATCTCTGATGTAGGTTTCTGGCGCGAACATGTTCGTTGCGGATTTCCTCTGTGTGATTGGCTGGAAACCAGCCGCATACACCATCACGGATACGTTCACCTTCATACCAACCTAGTAGGTAAAGAAAAATTGTTAAATCCTTTTCTCAAGTAGAATAATTATTCCTCTCAACCTTTCCTCAAGCGTTCATTCGACATCGACATATTCGGTACAAGGAATTTACGTTGTTCTTATTATAAGAGTGTCAAAATTAGTATAAAACAGATCTTTCATGATGGTATCTAAGGACGACTCCACAAAGTCCGTTCCTAAAAGGGCGGATAAATAAGCCTTAAACTTTACAGTTGAAGATACTGTACATTGTACAAATTGCTGGGTATGACTCATGCATGTATGGCAACGAACTTCAATAAAAATTTGCACCTATATGTAGAATTTCTGAGGTGACTTTTCATTGCAAGGAAAAGCATTCTTACCATCGGGTAGTTTTCTTAGAACATTAACAACATCACCAGGAACTAGACTGAGTTCATCGGATTGTTGAGCTTGATAGTCATGTAGAGCATGCACTTGTGGGCAATCTAGATGGGAAATTAGTTCATTGATAAAACAGAAATTCATAACCAAACTACAAAGAAATGAGTCAGTGAAATATTCAGTCATTCACCAGAAATATGACCAAATAACTATATCATTTTCTAGTTTATTAACTGACCCCATGTTCCGTATATCTTCTCGTCATCTGTTGAGGCTGATGGTGGTTTAAATGCTTCTCTCCAACGTGTCAAATCCGTCCTAGAGTACGAGATTAATACAGTATTTAACTAACTTCATGTCTTCATCCATACTGGATAACACTACGAGTCCAGTAACGACCATTCTTTATTGAATTATCAGGTGCAACATACTGTGGTGAAATATTAGGCCCAAGTTACACGATACCGGATTCGTATCGGAGCGACATCAATTTAAGGTGTTTTCCAGTCTTGTCTGCTCTTACAACTTTTCATATTTGAACTTTTTGTTTAATTATGTTATGTTATCATAATTTTAAGTGCCAAATTCACCTCGAAGCAGTAAAATTTGATGTCGCTCCGATGCGAATCCGGTATCGTGTAACTGGGGCCTTAGACAATTGTAGATATGGCAGGAATCAATTCCCAAGTGGAAGACACAACCTTAACTTGACCGTGGTGTACAATCTGGAATCGAGCCTAGGTGTGTACGATGGCTGAAGTTGATTTTAATAATCATTCATCTAATTGAGCAGTCTACAGCTAAGTATTCTGCTATGCATAAAGTATTCAAAAAGTAACTTACTCATTGTCAGCTCTTACGCTCAATTCCTTTGTTTTCTTCTCAAAATTTTCGAGGAAAACCAAAAGAAAGGCGTTCGTCGCTTTCGAGTTCGTCTCCTGTATTCTGATCATGTTTCGTTTGGCGTAGTCAATCACACTGTACATTGTTTCACTAAAAACACATTGATGAAGAATTTGTACTTCAGAAATATTAAACTTATCTTGTTTTGTTTTTATTTGTTTATCAGTTTTAAACTATCCTCCCACGAGGTCCAGTTAGAACTATCCCTCATAGGTCTATATTGCTGCTAATTTACTAATAAATTCATGTAAAATAATTTCGGTGTTTCGCAATCAAAAGTGGTGCAACCTGGATAGTGGAATAGTGGATTAGACGCAGCCTAGACTTAGGCCTTCTAGTCTTATTTATATATTTTTAATATTCAGCGCTTTTTCACATGAAAAGACTGGGACTAGGTGATTTGGGGGCGGGGCGGAGGGAGCAAGTCCTTCCTCCGCCCCGCCCCCAAATCATCTAGTCCCAGTCTTTTCATGTGAAAAAGCGCTGAATATTAAAAATATATAAATAAAAATAGAAGGCCTAAGTCTAGGCTGGATTAGACGCAATATTTGGCCACTCAATGGTCAACGTAAGAACATGCAGAGTCTAAATGTGGCAGTTTTTGCTTAAATCGCCTAAACTCGCATCATCTTACTCCAGAGCATAGGCCTCAAACTAAGAGTACTCTTCTCACATGTGACTGAAGCGTGCTAGGAATTACCTTTTCTTTTTCGTAATGACCAAGAGATCACTGAATAGGAACAGATAGATAGGCTTCACCCGATATTTCTTGAATCTTCCTCGCAACGTATTGCTCAACGTTGATTTACTTTCAGCCTCAAGAAGTTGAATGGGACCACGGCGTAACAGCCAACGGTCATCTGTGACTAACTTGATTGGCTAAAGAAATGTTCAAATATGTAATCAATATTTAACAAATATAAAACAATTTCCGTGTTGATATACAATTATATCAACACGAGTGGAAATTGGGAAAACGAGAAATTGTGTGGTTTTCCCAATTTTCACGAGTGTTGATATAACTATATATCAATAGGGAAAAAATGTTTTATATTTGTTTTATAATATAGCACAAAGAAACATAAAGAAAGAAATTTTCCGACGTTTCCGTGTTGACATTGAGTTATATCAACACCGCTCTTAGCCAATCAGCGTTCAGAATTTACAAATGCTATGTTATAATACTATATATTGAATAGAAAAGAATAGATCGTTTTGTTACCTCTGTAAGGAGGTTATGTTTTTTACCTCCACGTTTGTCACTTCTGTCTGTCTGAATAGGCAATTCCAGCTTTTAGTTTATGCGTGCAGGGGGTGATGGGAAGTAAGGTATCATATCGCTGATTATGCTGAAAATGTTCAATAAAAACTGCCGAAACAACCGAAATATTTCAATAGTAACAAGTATAAGCTATCACTCTGTGTTTACACGGCCACCATTTTTATTTTTTCAGCATAATCAGCAATATGATACCTTACTTCCCATCACCCCCTGTACGCATAAACTAAAAGCTGGAATTGCCTATACGTATGTATGCAGACACTGTCTGGAAACTATAAAAACTTACATTCATTTTCATAAATGCAATAATCTTTTCAATCTGTATCATTTCCTCTTTTCTCTCTTCTTTCCTTGCTCCTTCGTTGCATTTATGTACAATCTACATTAAAATTGAAATAGATTTAATTTTCAATCAGAATATATCCCAATTGTTTATGCTGATGCGGCTGATGCATCTCGAACAGCTACCAATTCCATTCCTACCGACCAGAGCTTGTAATCTTAGCATAGACTTACGAACGTTATAATAATGTAGCGTATACATTATATTGGTCTCGCCATGGATAATAAAATAAATGGATATGAAACTTCTGACGTCATTGACTGCATCCTTGTTGAAAAACGTGACGTCACGCGTATTGCGAATGTTACCAAAGTTCTCGGCATTTTTGTTGTTTTGCTATATTTTCCACTTTAAAAGGGTGATCTTGAAGCGTAAACTGGTCTAATTGTTTTAAAAACATGCCTAAGCCACGACAAAGTATTCAAGGTAAATGTTTTTCGTCTTTGTTTTGTATTTTTTACATTTGTAGCTACGAAATTGGCGTCGCCAATTTTAACGAAATTTGCGATGTATTTTTCACTGTTTAGTGCTTGAAATATTTGCTAAAATTGACTGGGAATACTTAGAGTTTTCATCGTAGAATGGCGTGGTTATATTTATTTGCTCTTTGACTAAAATGTTTAGCTGTATTATTGCTAAACATGCCGTTTTTGAGAATTTGGTTTTCAACTAGGTTGAGGCACCCAGCCACGCCATCAATCCCAGTAAAAACATTAGGTCACGTCAGCTAGTTTCATATCCATTTATTTTATTATCCATGGTCTCGCATGACTTGATATCGTATTAACTCTTATTAATGTAATACTAATCGGTATTCACCTCATTAACAGCTTTCAAAGCGCCATCAGTCTTGTAGTATTCCTTGTGTCCTGGTTCACAACGACGTACAATCGCCTAAAAATTATAAATGGAAAATTTCTATAACATATATTTATAGACCTGACCGGGAGCAGTTGCGAAAAATGCAACCATATGCCCTTTTGCAGGAATCAACCTGCAATCCTGAGTCCGATTGACCATTTGCGTAATAGACTAAATTTTGATCTAAACAAGTCTAGACAAAAATTTCATCACAGCTTGAAAGAGCATCACAAAATTAGTAATATTCCAAAGTTTCGTTGCGAAATGTTGTAAAATGCGGATAATATAGCCTTGCGAAGTTTGCAATTTTCAGTCACTTTAGATTACAAACGGGAAATTGACAGCCCCAAAGGGTATTGGGCTGTCAATTTCCCATTTGTAATCTAAAATGACTGAAAATTGCAAACTTCGCAAGGCTATATATTATCCGCATTTTAAAACATTTCGCAATGAAACTTCAGAATATTATACTAATTTTGTGATGCTCTTTCAAGCTGTGATGAAATTTCTGTCTAGATCAAAATTTAGTCTATTACGCAAGTGGTCAATTGTCGAGTTCATGCATGTAGCTAATATATACTAAAGTGATGCCAGTGTAAGGTAGTATATGAGTAAATATTGAAGATTTTGCTCATCTTGCTCTATAGAACTGAATGTTGAAACATTTTCTGCCTATGGTTGCATTTTCCACGCAGCCAACCGAGAAGCCCTGAAAACGAGAATGCTTCCGGGCAGGTCTAAAAATATAAAATTATGCTCGAAATTTTCATCTACTTCTACAGTATGTATATATAATGATTAAATTACAAAGGAAGGTATCCCCCTGCACTTACGTCAACTAACAAAGGATATCTGGTCACTCTCTGCATAGGAAGAACTAAGAATGATTGCAACGTTAAACCAAATACACGCGAATCTCGTTCCAGTTTTTCCAGAGCTTCGGAGAACCTCAAGTTTGTTTTCCTGAAGAAAGAGAAATTTTTCTCGTATGTAGGTCATCTCTTTTTGCCTTGTGCTTCAATGCACGAAAAATTCTATGTACTCTTACTTTAAATTTGCTAATGCTCTGTCTTGCTTGTATTGACTTGAACAGTAGGTCACATATGCTTTAAAGAAATTGGTTGCCTAATAACGAAAAAATGTCAAATATGTAATTAACTTTTTGTGCAAAAAGTACAAAAACATATCAATCTTTAAGTGCGCTGAGTCGGAACTCACATGATTTGTAATAATATCACTGATACTTTGAATCAAAACTGATTGCCGTTGACGAGACCGTAGATCATCTAAAAATCTAAATATATAATACGTGACACATTGGTTAGTATGTTTAAGAAATTTATATTCAAAAAGAAGCGATTGTATCTGAGAACATCGAGGGTAAAGTTTGTGCAAATCAGGAAAATTATTAAATCTATTTTAACGAATCATCTCTAGATTGGAATTACCTTTCACTGACTTTAACAATCTCCATAATGTTTGAGGACAATTCAGATATTTGACGCTTGTCCAAAATTGAATCCTGTGAATCCGTAGCGAACTCCTGTGAGTTGAGAAAATGATCCACCAACAGATTGAGACTCTTTAAATACGATGCTTCGGATGAAATCACTTCAAATATTGCCTATAATAACGTATAAACGTGTCATAGTAAAAGCAGTGTCAACATTTAAATATACATACACATATACGATATAACTATAGTATGGCAATGTACAACATGCACCCGATGCCGTTCACCACCGTCTTGGTGCAAACATTACCACGAATGAGTAGGGTTCAAATCGTCGTGAAAATATTTCGTGCACTTAAATTGGATAAAACTCGCCTCCAATCGATAGCTCAATAGGTAGAGTGGCGGACTGGAGTCTCGAAGGTGCGAGTTTTAAATCCGCTCGAGTAAACGTTTGCAGCAAGAAGCCATGTTGGAAATTCTGTCTTCATTTTTCTCTGAGAATGGTTCTGTAATTTTTTATCTCTATGATTTTACACACCTCCTGAAGCTTGCGTTGCTCTGCAGACACATTTTCCAGTAAGCCTGCACTACGAACCTGGTAAAATAAGATAAAAACTCTATCAGTTCTAAACTCCCCTCTCTTGAGGTCCAGTAAGGACCATCGGACCATCCCAAAGGCATAGTGGTCCAGTGTTATCACAGGAGATAACTAGAATACTCTAAAAAGCCTGTGGTGTTTGACGGGGTCAAATATGAAGCATTTTCATACACACATGTGCAATGCACTAACAGATCTTCCCTTCTGGTTCATTTTCTTCTTGAACAATAAAACAAAGAGCTAACATGCAAAAATAATTGAAATAAGTCATAGCAGATCTGGATAAGTTGTCGTGTAACCTACTTCAGGTAACTGTGACCACAACATCTTTCCTCCACGTAATGTACCACCAAGTGCCAATGTAAATGTTCGTCCACGTGTCGCCGAGGAACTTCCAATAATGCTGGTGCCCTTCCTCGCTCGTTTTAAGCTCAATGTTCGTTCTTTTTCAAGCACAACTGCTTGGTAGATTTGGTACAGAGGTTCCTCCGTGAAAGCTAAGGGTTAGAAAGCATGAAAGTTAGAGTGTTCAGTCCGCATCGTCGCCCAATAAGCGCATATAAAAGTTATATCCTCAAGTTTTGTATCTTCCTATTGTACACGGAACGTGAGAAAATAATCACATGAAAAGGAGGATATCGAAGCAAGAGTACAACAGTACAGTCTACTCGTTTCGCAAATACAAGAGAGGAATTTTTCTTGGTTTTACTATTGAATGTCAACGCCAAAGCAGTTAAGGCGCGTTGAAACGAGGTCAACATGTTGATCCAACATCATTGTTGGCATCATTTGTAAAAATATGTTGGGTAATTCAACATATTGGATTGGATTTGACTTTGTACTATTAAACATTGATCAAACATGTGCAACGTTGGTGGACTAACAATGTTGGACGACATTGAACTCGATTGGATGGGGCTTTAATTACAATCTCCTGTTTCTCGACGTTTACTGAAGTCCGGTTCTATTTAAGTTAAAACATTTAAAAAAATAATTGTATCACCAATCAATAGTATGTAAACAAGTAGTATACCTTCATCGTCCTCATCGTCTAAAATGTAACAGAAAAAGATGAAAATGTTAGAAATAAGAACTTATTAATATTTTATAATCATTGACTGACATGTCTGACATGCTAGCTGACAGGGTGATACACCAAACACCGAGCGACCCATTGTCCCTCCAACTTAACCTATTAGTCCAACCTATTAACTGAACTATTCTTGTACAAGAGACACACAGAAACTTACCAAAATCATCGTCATCACCGTCTGGTTCAACATAGCTTGCATCTATATATAAACATAGTATAAGACAGGTTATTCATTGAAAATATGGTAAAGGAATCAATTTTCGTGACAGTAAATTTCAATAAATAAAGTAAGAAATAAATAAGAAATAAGAAATAAAGGGGAAGAGAACGACGTGGTACAGTCCGTTCGTACGTGTCAACTTTGTCTACATTTTTGTATGCAGACAATTTTTCCTACTTCTAGAATGAAATAAATGATCAAGAAAATACTTTGAGAGAACATAGAACCTGTCCTGTTGGAGATGGAGACTCCAATGTCAGCATGCGCAGGACGGACTGTATCGCATCTTTAATAATAAATACAGATTCCAAACCTGAATCGTCACTTTCTCCCTCGTATTCCCAATCAATGACTTTCGTTTCAGACCAGTCACTGTCTATGTCACTGAATGGCTATAAGGTATAAAATATAAACAGTACAGTTAAAATCACATTTCTATTTCCCCCCTGTTTTCTTAGCAGTCAGAATACACGGTTACAGAAATGGTGTAATACTCGATTCAGTCGATTGATTATCTAACCTTGAATTCATATTTTCCCGTAGTCGATTCAGATTCTAGATGTATCGCTTCAACATAGTTACTAGAACCACCAGAACTCACGGTATTGGTTGGTGATGTTGTCACTGATGAAGAGAAGAAAATGAAAACTTGTGATGATGAAAAATACGCTAAAAGTATGCATAATGAAAATAGTAACACCCCAGCTACATATAGCTTGTTTCTCTTGACTTAAAATAAATAAATCCCTTATTTTCCTCAACTTCGCTTGTCCATATTTTTTGCTTTCCATATCCTTCACTTCCTACGCCTTGCCCATTTCCTTTCTCATGCTTGGCTTTTCCACCATTCTTGAGGTGCTGCCTCGCCCACGTCTGAGGGTGTATACCTCACAAATTGCGACATTTTATAACTGTAGTTGTGTATATAATGGACTAATGGTACAATTCATATTGTTTAGTCTAGATTCTCTGACGTGAGACGATAGTACTCCAAAATGGTGTATATGGGCCCGTACGGCAAGATTAATTACCTTTACTCATCCTCTTTTCAGGTGTTGGTGAAATAGGCTCGACGTACTCGTGTTCAGAATCGTCGGAACTTGAAGAATATGTTGACACTTTCCCTGAAAAATAACGTAATAGTACACATTAACAAAGAACTAAAAGACAGGGGCCGGTTGTATAAAAAAGTGATTAAAGTTAAATATATTTAACTACAAAATAGTGATTAAAAAAGTGATTAAGAGTTTTATAGAACCGCCCCCAGATCTTTACAACATAAAAATTCAGGACAACGTTTATTTTGGCAACTGTCAAATTGGATGAAGTGAAGAAAAATGGCGGGATTCGGATTTCAAGAAATCACTGGATAAGGAATGAGAAGTATCTACTGTACGGAACACTTGCAGCATGTCAAAACAAATGCGCACCATAAGAGCATAAAATTTGTACTACGAAGAACGCAGCTCAAACTGGTTTGGTTGAAGGATTTCTAAGGGTTCCCCTGGCAGCCATCTTATGTCTCATCATCTGACTCATATCGGATCACGGAGCACAGCTACGCTGGAAAGGTCAGTTAGGGATAATCCCAACCCACACTGTCAACATTCTTAGTGGGAGGAAACCGGAGTGCCCTGAGAAAACCCACGCCTTTTGGTAGACGTTGACAGACTCTTTTCACACAATAGGGCCATTTATACGGGACAAAATAAGACGCGACTTACATAAGACGCGACTTAAATAAGACGCGAGTTTGTCGTATAAAAGGTACAAAATTCTTATGTAAGACGCGTCTTGGATAAGACGCGTCTTACATAAGAACAGGACTTTTAGCTGTTCTTATTTAAGCCGCGTCTTAAATAAGAAATTTTAGACAAAAATTCTAACTACACATGCCCGAAACTTGAAACAACGTAAAATTATTAGCCTTGCATATTAAAACAAAAACAACCGAAACAACATTATAGCTATAGCAAGTAAATAAGAATAAAGCCGTAGAGAACCATTTATGCGATAACTCCGCTTATATAAGACGCGTCTTATGTAAGTCGCGACTTATTTTGTCCCGTATAAATGGCCCTAATGAGTCCACACCAAGAATCGAACCCATGATCTCGGAGGTGAAAGGCGCTTGATCTGATGATTGCGCTACATAATCCTTCTTCACAATATACTTAATAAAATCATTGCATACTTGTTGCTGTTTTGCTTTCTTTTATTTCCCTTATCACATTAGTTTCTTTCTTCTTCAGGTTCTCCCTGTTAAGGTATTAAAGAAAGCATGGTGGATACATACACATAATTGTTACCATGCAAACTTTTTTTAGTCTAACATGCAAGTTGTCCATTATCTTACTGTGATTTTTGTTGCCTGACTTGCATAAATTCCTTGACCATGTTTTTGTCAGGAGATTCATATTCCCCATCATCACCACTGCCATCTCTTGTGGGACCAACAGCATACAAGGAGTCACGCACGTGTTCGTAGGCTTCGCTGTATAAAGAATCTGCAAGGACCAACGTATATTCGAAGAATGTAATATCTATTTATTTATCAGGCAATTTACCAACTAAAGCGGGAGAATAGGCCTTTACCTAATGTCACGATCACAGACATGTCAAAACAACGTCATGAAGAACAGCAGGATTTTTAAAAGACAATGGAACATTCCGATCACTGAGTCGGAACTGGATGGTACTATCAACTATCGTGCGATGAGTGTTATCCTATTTAACGAATCATTAACACAGGGTGTATCTACACACAATCATATTAAATTACCAGGTGTAGGTGTAATGATAACACATTATTTTCTACCTAATAATCGTAACAACGTACCGTCATCATCTTGGAGATCTCCTACAGACTGCGACCTTCGAAAAGGTTTTATCTTGACTGCATTTTCTCGTGCTATAGACACAGGCCTTGGGGTATCTGGTAAAGGTGGAGGTTCAGACTTTCGTTTCGATGGCCGTTTGGGTAACCCGGGGGGTGGCCTTCGGGGAGGACCTGGGGGAGGTGGGCGATCAGGTGGGGGGTTCCTTTTGTTTGACCCTGACCTTC
Organism: Paramuricea clavata; assembly: GCA_902702795.2. Taxonomy (NCBI): domain Eukaryota; kingdom Metazoa; phylum Cnidaria; class Anthozoa; order Malacalcyonacea; family Plexauridae; genus Paramuricea; species Paramuricea clavata. The sequence goes on along the minus strand of CACRXK020003807.1, from coordinate 16,236 downwards.
CCACACTAGCAGGTTCGTTAACTTGCTTAGCGGTTGTTATTTGTTTATTTTCATTATATCTGTGTGTTGTGTTAGGTATTCGTTTATTTTCTTCATTACCGAAGTCTGATTCACCAGGTAAACTGGACACCTTCTTTTCATCACATTTTATATCAGCTTTAATATCGAATGAAGTCGAGACTCGCTTTTCGTATGGTGGCGATCGATTTCTACGCCTGTTAAAGCTATCGTCATTCTTCATCCTCTCCTCGCTACCATTGTTCTTCAAAGAATCTGTGAGCTGATTAGCTGCCGGCGAAAGCATCCTAACCGGTTTCCGTGGCAATGGTGGCGTACACCCAACATTTGAAATATTATCTTTATTATTTGGTTTCAGATACGAACTAGGTTTAGGTAACTTTCCTAATTGAGAATCCGAAGAGAATGTATGCATATTTCCTCTTTCCTTAGAAGTCCGACCACGATCAAGTGAGGTTGCGCTTTGATTTTGAACTAAACTTTCTTTACTTTTGCCATTAATATTTTCCATTTCGGGTGAATCTATATCAAAAGTACTAATCTGAGCTTCCTCCAGACCTGAGGACTTTCGCAAACATGTCGGTTTCCTTGGCAAAGGAGGATTTCGTTTGCTGTTAGTCATGGCATCGTTCGATTCAACGAACGCTGAATTTCTGTCTGTTGAGTGTTTCGTATCTTCGTTTGAACAGATCTGTGAGTCAGAAGCTGAAGTGTTTAATCTTGGCGGCTTCTTGGGTAATTTTGACATATCAAACGTGTTGCTATTTTCCGTTGGTGGTTTCGAGGTGACTTCCATAATTGAGCTGTTTTCGTCTTGTACTGGTTCTGGGCTTTCTGTGGGTAAAGGCGGTAAAGGCTTGGAATATCTTATACCAGAAGATGCAACGTTATTTGCCTAATGAGTAATGAAAAAACAAAACGTTAAAAAGCAAGTCAGTAACACAAGAAACGGTAGCGAGAGGGTGTGTGTGGGTGGGTGAGGGCTGATTCTAAAAGGGCCCCCGAAAGGTTCTGGTTTCATGGCCCCTGTGATGTCAAAATTGTTAAATGACTATTGAGGAAACGGTGTTTTACAACATAAGATGGTTTATTGAATACTATCCAGCACAGAGGATTCATGTTCTCCGTTAAGCAATCTTGTATCAACAATTTTTAAGGGACGAATTAAATTCGTCCCTGCGCTTCGCTGCATCTCTTTGTTCAGCCGCGTTAAGCTTTTTTTTCTTGCTTATGTTACGTGTGAACAAGGTTTATAAGAAAAACGGGCATTAGGACAATTTGATTTCACCGGAATAAAAACAGTTGTTTTAATTCATCTTACCCTGCCACTGGCTCAAAGGCAAATTGACGCTTTTATCAAGCTAAACCACGCACCCAGACTTGAGAATGTCAAGCGTCATATTCACGTTTGCATGGCAACTTGAATATGGACGTGGCCCGACCTTACAACCCGTGATATGATTATTTCAGTAATTGGCATAAAATAGCTTCTTTTAAAATAACTACGTTGGCGTTTCCGCCGTTTCATTTGCGTTTCGGGCGCGTTCGGCGGGTAGAACAATTTGGAAGCTATGGAAACGGAACGCAATGAAAAAAGCGTTTCCGGAGAATAAAATCTGGCAGATCATTTGTGAGCAGTATTGTACCGCTTTTGGCTTCGGAAAAAAAACTCATCTTATTATCTTTTCCGCAGTTTCATTAATTGCGTTTCGGACGCGTTCGGCGGGTAGAACAATTTGGAAGCTATGAAACGGAACGCAATGAAAAAAGCGTTTCCGGAGAATAAAATCTGGCAGGTCATTTGTGAGCAGTACTGTACCGCTTTTGGCCTCGGAAAAAAACTCACCTTGTTATCTTTTAGTCCATTTCCGATCAAACTTTTGCCATTTCCATGTTTAAAATTTGCTACGTTATTGTTTCTTTCAAAATTCTCATTATCCTTACAATCATTGTTCTCTAGATTTGCAGTAGATTCATCACCTATGTCGATGTCAGCTTTAATACTGACCAAATTTTTATTATTAAACTCGAGTTGTTTGTAACCAGCTGGTTTAGGCTTAGTAATAGGTGGTTTGCTAGCAGGTGCAGAACTTGATACAATGGGAGTGACGTTTGTAGATTGAATCGCGCTCGCCGGTACGGATTTGTGACGCACTCGTGGCTTCGGGAGCGGACGAGGTTTTGATTCTGGCATGTTCATAATAGCTACGCTTGGTATGACATTTTTATCTTTTCTTTTGTTACTTGATATTTCTGAAAGTGAAAAATAATATGCATTGTTCAATTGTGGGTAGAAATAATAATGATATATTTATAAGTTGTTTGTTCAATGGTTTTATATTTATAAGTTGTTAGTTTTAAGGTTTAAGTGTAGGTTTGTTGTACTTCAGAACTATCCCCAGAGATATGTATGAACAACTAGTTTTATATTATTCTGACACTCCCGCTGAGAACAACGGTTCGTTGTCGCGAAAATATTTCTTCTTTTGCGCTTGTGGTGGATTATTGTCGCAGCGTTTTGATTGGCTAGTGTTTCCCGCTCATAATTGTAAACATGGCGCCCGGTTTTAGCGACGTCGCCGAAGTGAGAGTTTTTATTGCATTCTTCGCTTATAAAGCGACTATATTATCATCAGGAAAACAGCCAAGACAGAAATTAGTTCACATAAACATCTTCGATTCGAATTCTAGCAAAAAATGAAGAAATAAGCGGTAAGAGTTACAAATAACGTCGATCGACGTTATGAGTGGGTGCGTGGGTGGTTGGGTTTTTATGTGAACTTGTAGACGTTATCTCGTGGCAATTTGACAATTAATGTCCAAAGTAACTATCACAGTACAGCTTTGGTATATATATAAATACGAAAGTCAAAATACGACTGAATATCGTAATTATCGTCCGACGCCGTTAACTGGAGTGGGTGGGTGGGTGATGCCTGATGGGTGAGTATTAATTTAAATAACGTCGATTGGACGTTATTTGTATTTGTGGCAACATGAATATGGACGTGACCCTAAATAAATATTAAATATATCATATCGTACGCACTCACCAACCATGATTGATGAAGTAATAATCTATACTACATTTAACAAGAACAGCGAACGAGATATTCGTGGAAATACAATTTAACATTACTTTTTTCGGAGATATTAATATTGCTATTCATTATTAAATCTTATAACCGCTGTATTTATACTTCCCCATTTTTTGTTGTTGTACGTGACGATAGGTTACTAGACTTGTCACAATTACGCCTAAGAATTTCTCCCTACCTTTCAGCAAGCAAATACAGAGGCTGATGTATTTGCAAATGTGAAATATAATACGTGATGTTTTTACCGTAAGACAATACTTAGTTAATTAACAATTATTCGCCGAAGGCGAGGTGATTATCGGTGAATAAAAACCGAGACGAAGTCGAGGTTTTTATTCACGATAATCACCGAGCCTGAGGTGAATAATTGTTTTAGTATAATTTCATAGGTGATTATTTGGAAACAGATTTTAAAATGCACATTTCTTCGTCATTTAATTGACAAAACGGCTTCGACCGCCATTTTGAAAATCGCTTAGGTGATTATCGCGTAATAATCACCTCAACGGCAACCAATCAGCGTGGAGAATTTTCAATAATCACCTATGTAATTATACTAATAGGATAATAAGATAATTTTCGCGAAAACAGGATCAAAATTTTATTGCAATCACACTTTTCAAGATGTGCATTACGAGTATATAATGGTTGCTAGTTAACTCCCTAATGTACGAATTAGGCTGTAACAAGCTTCACTTTTCGCAATGGCAAACAGTGGAGTGGAGTTTTCTTGGCAATCATTTTCATTACAGTTTTAAATAGAAAGTTCATTTTTTCCTTGCACAGCATTTGTTATGAAGGAGACACTTAAACTATCCAATTGCAAGGTATACATAACCACACAGACACCAGGGGGGGGGGGGCATCACTGGGCAAAAAGGACAACTGTTTGATTTCAGGGATATATTTGATATGTTTTAAACATTATACTGTATGTTTGCTGCAAGGCTGCATGTTCCCAGAATTGTAAATCAAAATATGGTTTAGGTGAAAATGTATATCACTTTTCTCATAGCCGGGGTGGAATTAATTATGAAATCCCTAATTGTGGTGGAGTTTTTTTTTGGGGGGGGGGCAGGTGGGAGGGGAAAGGAAATCGAAATTCCATTAAAAAGTGTCGTTCCAACATCCCTGCATAAGAAAATTATGTAATAACCTGCTGTACATTTACAAAATATGCTGCTCTCTTAAAATATATAAATTGTAAGAATTAATTCTTGTTATATAAATTTACAAGATATATAATGTCTGTGCTGCCTCGTACCAGGTGCTTTGGTTTGTGTCTCACATCATCAAGTGCAAGTTTGACACAGGGAGAAAATCTGAGAATTTTGTGGGAAGCTTGATCATGAAATCAATCAACTTGATCAAATTAATTCGATATTATATGTTTAAAGATTTGTAACCAGATATTCAACAATAATTTAAACTATATGTCTGTAGCTAAGCTTAGCTTGTCCAGCAAATAATTGATCAAGCAAAAAAAAGTACAAAAATTCTAAATACATTAGTAAAAATATTCCTGTATTGAGGACAGCCACCTACTTCCTCAAGCCCTGCGCGCGCCTATATATGTTTCAATTACGATTCAATTACTCACGTTATTGCTACATGCTGCAAAATGCGGACTCTTATAAAATTAACTCCTTGAGGAATGATCACTAGCACAGACTTGGCAAGAATTTTGCCAGAAGAATGCACTTGTATGCATAAAAAATACATATTACGCAAGATTTTTGCGGCCGCAAAAAATTTTTCGCCCCCTCGTCCTAATCCAGATACCAAAAGGCAAAACATCTCAAACTTAAACATTTGGCAATTACAGAATACGTTCAAGTAAAAATCTTACAGACGTGAATATATTAAAACGTGCAGTCGTAATAAAAGAGCAATCACTTAAGCCGAGCCTGAGCTATTAGATTATTTATAAATTCAAATTTCGTTTCAAGTTGTTAAACTCAACAGGCGAAAGCAAAATGTAAACACAGCATAATATCAATCCATCAAAACGGAAATATATCAAAACTTGAAGCTTCACCCTTAGCCCACAAAGACGACTGTATATGATTTCCTTTTGTGGGCCTTAGATGGTCTATGACAGCAAGATAATAACATATTATTCGAGGTTTAAAATCGAATAAAGTTCTTACATGGTCGAATATATTTAACCTTGTATCACACTTTGCGCCTGTCGTTGCCACTTGATTCGTTTCGGTGTTTGGGTATTATTAAAATAGACGAACACGAAGCACGATTATGCTTACACTGAAAAACTATTTCTTCACCAACATATATAAAGCTTTCGATTGCGTGAATTGATGTCGACTGGACTGTTTAATTAAATGGAAAGCGATATTCAAAGTTCTATACAAAATCCTACCTTCAACGATCCTCAATGCCGAATCGACACGTTTCGGTGTTTATAGCCTATAAAAATCTGAGAGTATCCAATCTTGATTCAACCAGCTTTGTTTGAGGAGACTATTGTTGCCAAGTATTCCACTCGTAATTTGACAAATAACACCAACACATCGATGTTTGAAGGAAGTGGTAAATTTGAGACAATAGACAGATCGACCGGGTTTTGAACCCTCCAATGAGAAGTGGCACAAAACCCTGGAAAGGGCTCGTCACTCTCAAAGTTTTAAAATGAACAGTGATATGGGGACGTTGAGGATGCAACCCGGTTCTATATTTTCGGATCAGTGGATGCAACGCGTGGAAGTGATTATTTTGAGGTAATGGCAGCTATACTATATATACTTATATTTTATAAAATATAATATATATTATATATTCAACAATACGTGATAATAGAGCCTTGCGGCATACATAAAAGTCTGGGAACTCAACGTGGTATAGCGTAGGCAGCAATTACCGGTTCACCAAATATCATATTTAAAATTATATACAAGTACGAATAAGAGCGAGCTTTAATAAGCAAGGGACGTTTTGGCAACACCGATGACACCTGAAAAATTGGTATAACAAATTATTGGTATAACAACTACAAAGCCGCCGATGGACTTCATTCTTTTCGATATGAAGTAGTTAAACGATGGAATGGTTAGCCAGAAAGTTGCAGGGTTCAAGATACTCTGCACAACTTTATAATGTCAATAGCTGACATAAACTTTGGACGGTTAGTTTATTTATTATTTAGTATATATATATATATATATATATATATATATATATATATATATATATATATATATATATTCTATATATTCGAAGATATTAGCTTATTGTATAGCTATCTAAAATTCGAATTCAAATAAAGTTTATTGTATTGTATTGTATTGTATTGTATTGTATTGTATTAAATTGTATTGTATTGTATTGTATTGTATTGTATTGCATTGTATTGTATTGTATTGTATTTCGCATCATATCGCTTGTGTATGGAAGCAAAAAAGTTTAGAAATCTTACGTTTTGTCAATCAATGTGTGGAAGGTTACCACGAACTTGAAACATTTTTTAACCCAGCCCCCCCCCCCCCCCCACTGCTCCATATCAGACATGCGAGAAATCGAACAAGGAACTTGCCGTGTCATTGCTTGGAGAAGAAATTAAATTGCACGGATTTTGTATGAAGGTCAGGATTATACGCCTACGGATTGTAACCCTGCGCGCCATCCTGGCGAGGCCGGTTGTATGCATGAAAAGTCAACTGCAGTCAAGAATCAGCATCGCACATTTTATATACAAAATCAGTAGTGGTTAAAAAGTAATGAAGAGTTTTATACAACCTGTCAGTGGGTACCAATGAATATAGGTAGCAAAGAATACTATAGAATACAGTTTGCGTGCTTCCGCATGTGTATGATGCAACTGACTCTGAAAACGGTTTCTTTTTATTTCCATACTACGTCACACACGCAAGCCGGAAAATTACAGTCCACAGAATATCTTCGAGTCAGTCACTGGTATTATCACTATATAGATGATAGAGAAGAAGCCTAAATCCATTTCATTCTGTTCACAAGTTACACAACACATTCATGTTGCGTAATTGTTTGATGTTCACATTATTTCTTTTTCGGTGGCAAATCTTTAAAGCTGGTTAAATTTTTCGATAGAGCTACTAGAATGATCGTTGTCATTAACTTGATCAAGTGGTTTCCTAGTGCCCGTAGTGCCCACCATTTTTTTACCACCCAAAATTGCGGATTTCTTAGACTTGGCTATATATAGCTTGACGTCATATTCCCGCGTGACTGCAGGAACTAAATAGACACTTCTGGAACAACTACTGAACTACATAAAAAAGACAGCATTGTCACATGCTATTTATCCGATTTAGTGTCCATTGTTCGAAGTAATATAATTATTGCTGATTATATAACTTTAAAGGATCTAAACTGTCGGTCGTGCCGCCTACAAATAAAAAAGCGTAAACGACACTAACGACAAAGCAGTCTTTAATATTTGAAAGTTGTGTGTACGGATCAAAATAGATAGATAGATAGATAGATGGAACTTTTTATTTAAACACGCTAACCATTGTCAACCTAGGCTGATTTCCAAAAGCCAAACTGGCGCCCTATAGTTATACTAGAAAGTCGTTTCACTACATCGTTTCCATTCGAGAATTCTCCTATTTCTAAGTCTCCTATTTCCAAGTAAAGTCACTTGGTTACTTATACATTATTCAACTTCACCGCTGCCACCAATTATACATTGTCCATCGTCATCTTTTATACAAGACCGTGGGTGGGAGGCTTTCTTGTTTGCCAAGCCCCGCGCGTCTTCTGTCCTACTTCCCGTCTCCCATAGTTGACTTTTCCGCTGACGAGTTAATAGCGTGGTTAGCATTGTTTATATGTTATAGAAACGAATAGAAATTAACAACTGCGTGTTTTGGATCTCACTTTATATCAGTGATGATGAAATCTTTACATTAACCAAGTTTTGTATCATATGATGTGCTTCAAATAGTAATCAGTTTCCCAAACAATAAAGAATGCGCTTTGTATAAAACACCAGGGGCAGGGAATAAAAAGCTGAGGAAACTTGGCCATGCCAGAGAAAAGACAATGAACAATCCAAATATTCATATACTTTTACGTTCTATTCCTCTAATATATCAGTTTAATCTTTTATACATAGTTATAAAAAAAACCCCTACAGCATATGTATCTATATTGGTATAACCACAATGATCTTAAACTACATCTAAATTACGTTAATGACTCACTCACCGACTTTCCCAGTCCTTCGACCAAAGTAGAAAAATTGAAAAAAGAACGAACTAGCCATGATATGGATTATGGTACTAACGTACTTTCGTTTAACGCGTTTCTTCGTTGAAGGTAAACACCACTTGTGTGAGTGTCTGTCGACTTATATGAGAGGGGACAGAACCTTTCTCTTAAAAGTTGAAAGAATTTTTTTCTTATTTCTTTTCGTCGTCAAGGATACATGAATATGTATATAGTGTAATAGTATAATGATATATATATTGTCTGCACTCTGCAACCACTAGAGCCATTGGTCATTACAAATATTTGGCAGGATACATTAATCACGTGCCAAAGGCAATTTCTGTGGCAAACGTTTTAAAGCAGGATACATTAATCACATGCCAAAGGCGAAGTTTAAAGTTGCTTCAATTCTAGTTTAATTTAATTGAGTTTAGTTTAGACTTACCCTGGATCAGGGGGTTTCCTGTTTTGCTGAAGCTGTAGCCTGCACTCAAGCGGTGCCGGCCAAATTGGAACTCGTCGCCTCCTAAAACTCTGACACCACACCAGAAAACCTCTGAACCCAGGGTAGTTTAGACTCTGAGGGGGTTGGAATCCCTTAGGCGCACCCGGGGGGTGGTAACTCGCCACGAGATAATGCGAGTTTACTGGGGTTGGGTCGCTTGAAAAAGTCCGTAATCGCCTAAACTCGACCCAACTCCAGTAATTAAATCCATGCTCGCTCTCGAACGACGACTAATCCCGGATTGGATTCCCTGCCGCGCCTATAACCTTGTGAACAGTGCTTATTAGAGGTGTGCATTGGATCGGACGTTTATAATCCGACAATTGGTTAATGTTGAAAATCCGATCCGAAATTGTCTAATCCGAATCCGATCTGAGTTTTTGATAAAGAATTCCGATCCGAAGAATCCTTTAATAAAATAAATTTCTCATTCAAGTGGAAATATTTAACCAAATAAATATAAAAGCAAGAAATACATGTAAAGTAGCTGACAAAGTGCATGATTCAGTAAATGATTCTGAATAATTAATTCATTTTATTTCGAATATCGAAGTCCGATCCGACTACGAAACAACTTTATCAATCGGATTCGGATGTGCACACCTCTAGTGCTTATGCACTTGTGCCTCAGTAAATCCCGCCCGTGGTCTCTCGACTCCTTTTCCATCTACAACGCCCTTCAATTCGACAATTAGTTCTATCGAGTAATACGCCCAAAATGTATTACGGTGTATTATAAGTCATGTATCATGCACCAATTGTACAACGGGCTAATTACGTATTCAGTTTACTCGACCCGACAAAGCAAGGCAAACTCTTTTTAATTTCTCAATTTCCATCCACATTTAAGGTGGAGTTACACAAGCAACAAAATTGCTGCAACTTGCGACAAAATCTGATTTCAACGCATGTTAAGTAGAAAAGTCGACACATGTTACCTTGTGATTTGTAATTCACGTGTAAACATTTTCAATTAACATGCGTTGAAATCAGATTTTGTTGCAAGTTGTTGCTCGTGTAACTCCAGCTTTAATCACAATTTAATCGTTGTTTGTCGTCGGGCAATGTCCATTTTAATGCCACAAATTTTCTTATTAATACGTTTGATAGTTTTTACGTCATCGTACTGACAGGCACACACACGTGATAATTTACTGTGCGATGTAAACCTCTTTGACAGATTCATTGAGATTGAGACGTTCTCTGACCGAATTATTTTTATTAAATTAAAGAGCTTTCAGATATCAGACCTATATATAGCGTTCAACGCGTATACTGCACGATGACATAAACGTAACTAGGTAACTAAGTAGGCATGCATATAGAATATTCAATGTATGCAAGTTCTTTTTTCTGGAAAAGACGCCTGATTTATATTGAAGTGCAGTATAAAAATGCTTTGAATTATTGTCTGCACCATATATTACAGCAATTTTGAAAGACGAAATTTGCTTTAATTAAATAATTAAAACATGAGTGTTCAACTTTTTTAGCAGTATAAGAGTAAATATGTTCATTAGGTAAAACTCAACATTTTTCTCAACAATCACTAGTTAGTTTCAATGGATTACTGTATTTACTCGTTTAAGCGCCGTCTCCGTTTACGCGCGGCCCTCGATTAAGCACCGGATGTGACATAAACATTAAAGACAGTCCCCCTCAAACAAGCGCTGCAAACAACGCAGCACTTAATCGAAGCACCATCACATGGGATTGTTCGAGAACAAGTACTGTACATCTCAATCTTCAGTCTACAATTTTGGACATAGCCTATAACTGGTTGAAACTGCCTTTCCCTCTACACAAAATTCACATACCCCTTATGATAAATTCCATGTTAAATGATGGTCCGCTCCTTAAGCCCCCGTTCCCCCAACTCAATGTTGAGCTTGTGTCATGGTAAATTACACCTAAAATTGTTTCGGCGTTCTTTACAACATGGAACCGGGCGAGAGGGCGTGACGAAGTTTGTTTTGTCAATGTGCATTAACTTTGCAATATTGGCTGGAATGGTCTCAAGGGTTATGTCCAAGATTTTAGCTCTTGTATTACAGTCTTTATATAAGTTCAAAGTTTAAGTATATTTTAGTATTAGCGGGCACGAGAGAAATGCGAGCAACGATTCAATACTCTCTCATTTAATTTTCTCACCAGAGTTTTGAAAAACACTGTTCCATTCCAAAAACGCAAGATGTAAATAAAACTATTTTTAAATAGCGCCGCCCCCAAACAAGCGCCGAAACACTAAACGAGTAAATATGGTAGTTTGTCGGTCTTTTCATCCTCCTGTTCAAAACCTAATGGGAAGAGAGTGATGTTGAGGTAAGGGTGCAGGGCGAAGGTGAAAAAACATGGCGGTCCAAGCATGTCTCTACGCGAAGTGTCTTCTCAACTCCAGGCTTCTTTATCCTCAAACAGTCGCTCGGTCGCCATTACGCCATATGTCCCCCGTAGCAGACGCGAATTCATCAACGGCTGATTTTCTGCCGGATGCGAAATGGGGCCTTCCAGTCCGACATACACGAAAGGCAAACGCAAAACGCACAGACTCGCGGGCGGGAGGGTAATGCCTGATTTGATGCCCGGATAAAAGACGGGACAAGGTACAGGTGCCGGTTGGACACGCGGGTTAAGGGTGATCAATATAGGTGACTCGGGAGTGACGACGAACAATCGGGTCAGCTGAGCGAGAAAGGGTTTACTCGTACGACAGGGACAAGGGAAGTACAAAGGCATGTCGGAGTCGACCAAACGAACGGCAGTTTCTTTAACCACACCAGAATTATTCGCTTTTACCATCTTATCATCTGCCGAACAGATGAACCTGGAAAGCAGAAAAACAAGTAGAAATTAAATTATGGTGTTGTGAAAACATTACATGCGATGAAATTAAAACTTTTCATACAATAACAATATGCGAAGTCGCTAAACGTTTAATCTCAGGCAAGGAAGACAATGGCAGCACTTTTGGTGAGTTTTAATATTAAAGTCTCAAAAATCACAGCCAACCCTAAATAGTATTTTGGTATGTGTAATATTTGGGTCGTTCTAAGACCAATTACAACTTATCTACTGAGTAAAAAACCTCATCTTTATCAACTTGTTTTTCACAGCCGAAGCTGCCGGATATGTTAAATGATTTTTTTACATACCTATGGCCACGAGCGCACTCGTACTCATTCCCAATATATGTTCTCACGGTCGGATATTGTCTTCGCTGGTTTCTAGCAGCATTTCCTTTTGAGCCCCCAGTTGGGGCAGCACAGATGGGCAGCGGATTGACTTTATAATCAGTACATTGGCGCGAAGCATAGACAAGAGTCTGGTAAAGAGGTAGCGCTGTATTACTGTTAGCGTTTGGCAGCTCATTCGGTGCAGGCCACGCTTCAACACCGGCAGTTTTAACCCCCGGGTGTTTGACATGTCCGTCAATATAGCTACTCAAACCAGCCTGGTTTTCGTTCAGTAATGGTATATCCCACGGCAGGAGAAAGTTACTACCGGGAAAAAATCCCTTCTGATCTAATCCCTTCGAGACTTGATACGTGTTCGCGTTTCCAAGGCGACAGAGGGACCAGCTACAGAATAAAGGTAGTCGACCACCAGTGGGTTCACTACTGAGCATGCACTCCAAGTAATCAGCGGTCTTCTTGGCAGAGCTTTGTCTTATTTCGTCCTCTTCCCCCTGATACGTGTCACCACTCAAATGTTCAGTCTCCCCGGCAGAGCTGTTGCCATGGAAAACAAAAGACGTGGCACTTTTCTGATAGTTTGACTCCAATTCGGACATGGAGTGGAATCCTTCACTTAGCAGTGAACTAGCGGGATTCGGGACACTCGCGGGATTGGAGGCATTTGGGACATTCGCGGGATTGGAGGAATTTGCGACACTCGCGGGATTGGAGGCATTTGGGACACTCGCGGGATCTGTGATACTCGCAGGAGTCGTGATACTCGCAGGGGTCGTGGAACTCTCGGGATTCGTAACACTAGCGATGTCTGTGACATTAGTGGGAGTTGTTGTTTTAACGAGATTCGATACAAACTCTTTCGCATCCTTGTTTAGTCGAACTGGCGCTGTGGGAAAACTTGCTTCCCCCTGTACGGATTCTATCTCGGTTTCCGGGACAGGTACGGGGGGTACTGGAAGGACATCATTTGCATCAGTTGAAGCTGTTTTCTCGTGAAGAGTAAATGGATAGCAGGGAAAGGAGAGATGAACCAACGTTGAGCAGCATTTTTCTTCCATAGTTTGATAGAAATCATAATTTGCTGCCTATGGAAGAAAAATTTTGAGTTTATAGTAAATAAGTGATCACAATTAAACTAAACCGAATTTATGTATACCGGATAGCTCTATCAGTTCTAGACTGTTCCTACATGTCCAGTAAGGCTGTTCCTTATTAAAAGAGATTGGAGTTTATATAAGCAGGCAGTGTCTGGAAGATTCAAACTGGAAGAGTGTCTGGAAGATTTAAGTTACTGGAAGAGTGTCTGGGAGATTCAAGTTACTGGAAGAGTGTCTGGGAGATTCAAACTGGAAGAGTGTCTGGGAGATTCAAACTGGAAGAGTGTCTGGGAGATTCAAGTTACTGGAGGAGTGTCTGGGAGATTCTTGTGGAAGAGTGTCTGGGAGATTCAAACTGGAAGAGTGTCTGGGAGATTCAAGTTACTGGAAGAGTGTCTGGGTGATCAAGTTACTGGAAGAGTGTCTGGGAGATTCTTGTGGAAGAGTGTCTGGGAGATTCAAACTGGAAGAGTGTCTGGGAGATTCAAGTTACTGGAGGAGTGTCTGGGAGATTCTTGTGGAAGAGTGTCTGGGAGATTCAAACTGGAAGAGTGTCTGGGAGATTCAAGTTACTGGAAGAGTGTCTGGGAGATTCAAACTGGAAGAGTGTCTGGGAGATTCAAGTTACTGGAAGAGTGTCTGGGAGATTCAAGTTACTGGAAGAGTTTCTGGGAGATTCAAGTTACTGAAAGAGTGTCTGGGAGATTCAAACTGGAAGAGTGTCTGGGTGATTCAAGTTACTGGAAGAGTGTCTGGGAGATTCAAACTGGAAGAGTGTCTGGGTGATTCAAGTTACTGGAAGAGTGTCTGGGAGATTCAAGTTACTGGAAGCACTCTTCTCACATACAACTGAGGTAAAATTATAATCAGACAACTGTATAATGCAAGAAATTGAGGCACAAAGGCACACAGAAGAAAGAAATATGCACTAATCGCTGTGTCGCCAGCACTTTCACTTCTTTAGAAGAAAACAGAAAATAAAAGGAAATCAGCAACGCCTTAGACAATCATCGTCTTGAAAGTTCATTCATCGAAGCCAGGAAAGAGTTCGAACAAAATTTCTTAATAATCGACATTTCTTTGTCTTTACTCTTTCAACGTACTTATATTTATAAATACATATCGTTCGCGAGTGTCTGTTATAAATATAAGTACGTTGAAAGAGCAAAGACAAGAAAGAAATGTCGATTATTAAGAAAACTTAGACAATCAGCACCTTTAAATCAAACGGGTCTTCGCGTTGTGCTTGTGTTCGTCCGCAGTTACATGCACAGGTGCTGGTGATACGGCTCGAGTGAGGTTTACATGATATAGTGCTCTTGTCTATCGGAAGACTGTCCGCAATCTGCTGTCCTGGAACTGTATGAAACTATAATTTAAAAAAACAGAGTAAAGATATTTTAGTAATGAAAAGAAGGTTGTTTTAAGCCCCGTTTACACTACGCCCAATTTTTGGTACGGCACGGATAAAATTGGTACCCGTACCACTTTTTTGGTTCTTGGACTACCTAAATAGCTAGTCCAAGAGCCAAAAAAGTGGTACGGTACCAAAAATCGAGCGTAGTGTAAACGGGGCTTTATGGTGAATAATAATTGAAGATGTTACCCGAAATTAATAACCTAGAACATTACTTGTACCAATTTGTTAAAAGTAACAACGTCATAAAATTGTATACTTATCTAATGAAAAATATAAGCGCTTACCGGATAGATACAATGTCGCCCTTTAAGGCTGCGCACTTCACATAACTGTCTGCCATTTATCCACATCTGAGGAACAAGAAAAATAGATGGTACAAGAAATAACGAAAGAAGGAAAGAATGTCCGTTTTAATGTACCAGCACATAACTCATTTAGCCATTTAGAAATACTATATATATATACATTCAAGGTCATGCAGATATCCAATCCTCATTTACAACAAGCTTGACAAATATAATCAAAACGCTGCTGACCTTATTACAATCATCTTGCAGCTGCAGGACGTATTTCTCATATGCAGGACCTCGGGCATTCATCGCGAACACGCGAAGGGCTTGGTTCAACTAAAATAAAACAACTATAGGTGAACATCACAAATCTTGAAAGAAGTTTAATAGATAAGCTATTGCAACAAGTGTCGGTTTGTGTCTGCAACATGGTCAGCTGAGGTTTGACTATACCTGATTAATATGCACGCTTTCCGGATAATGAGACGGCAGATTATCGAGATATGCACTGCTGGCAACTGGAAGAACTTTACGGCAACGCCTAAAGGGAAAGTTACAGGGAAAAAATAATTGCGGTGTTCAAGAGAATCAATCCGCAAGAACTCCTCTCACATGTAACCGAGATGAAATGTAGACCATTTAATACAGATGGGTTTAAATATTATTCTTCGTTTTTGTGACTGAAAGTAAATAGAATTTTTGAACCTGAAACAAGGACAAGAAGGTTTATTAATACATACATAAAAGAATATTTAAACCCATCTGTATTATGAAAGTGGTCTATAATCAGCCAACAGTTGTATTGCAGGAATTGAACCTAAATGTAAACGGGAACATTCCTGGGTTATTATTCTCTGCAAAATAAAAAGGAGTAAAAAACTCACGCATCAGAAAACTTCATGTCGAGGTCCAGGTTTGCAGCCAGTGAGACCATATGATTGTTTTCATTACTTCTGTCACTCATGAGATATCCAAATACAGAAACACAAACCTTGGCCCATTGCCTGATGGTGGGCACCTTGGAAAATGAAATAGAAAGCTTTCTCATGTTGGTGGCGACAACAACAACAACAATTACAACAACAACAACAACAACAACAACAACATATGACATATAAAAGCCTAGACATATGACATGTAAAATTACTAACTGCAAAGTTTCATGGTTGGTGAACCGGAAAATAGCATTTACGGATAAAAACAATATAATAACATAATAATTTGGAAACTACGACAAAAACAGGTTCATGCTAGTTGTTGGCCGTTTTCATAAAGATTAATGAAATGGCCTTATGTTTATGAAACTCAATAATACAGTTATAAAATCTTTAGACACGAAAATTTAGAAGAACAAGGATCACAGTACAAACACGAGCCCAAAGGCCGAGTGTTACCTCAACATGTGTCCC
>CACRXK020003806.1:22811-34455 GCA_902702795.2 Paramuricea clavata | reverse complement strand
GAGCCGACGTTAACGAAGGTAAGTTTGTTTTAAATATTGATTTTATAATGGCTTTAAAACCCGACGGCCTTTGCGTATATGAAACAACTAAACAAGACAGCATATACAAATTTCAGTGTAACTTTAATATTGATTCCCTTTTTTATTATATTGAATTTTTTAAATGAAAAATAAAGCAAAGACCAAAGTTATTTGCAAGCGAGAATTTGAAATCTTTTTATTGCAAACTCAAAGTTTATCGATAAAGCCATTTAATAGTTAAAGGCAGTTTAGTTTTATAAAGAACACTTTAAAACGTTTTGTGAATTGTTTGTGGTTGAATTTTACCTTAAATTGAAGCTTGTATTACGTATAATTACATACCTAACATAAATATGTTGGGAAATTGATAATTTGGTAATTAAAAGTGATATTTTTAGGCGATATTCATTTGTAAGAATATTCTTAAAAAATTATCGTGTTACCATGACAACTACTCTAGATACTTCCTGTTCGGAAAATACAACGGTTTTGTCAGCAAGGCGAGGGTTTCTGCATGCATGTATTTTCTAGTACATGAATAGGTACAATGCATTTAATCTTTATTCTAGTTATTGATTAGTAGTCGAATTCAATCCAAAAATAATTATTGCATGCCATAGAGTCCAAGCATAGTGCTTTAACTTAAACAAAGAACTATTCAATGTATTGTCAAAAAATTACAATAACAGCACCCAAAAGGCCAGGAAATGATGCAAAACTATTGAATTCTACTAACTGGCCCCTCGTCTGTTCCGTTTTGCATGTACCATAAAACAATTTGGATCTGCATATGTTTGTATCAAACATTTGGTACATTACTGCGTATTTTATGTTGTTTCACAGGATGAATTTCAGCAATATGGAATAGATTGGGATGGCCCTGTTCCAGCTGAGGACAACATGGACGTTGATGCAGTTGAAGTCCCAGAAACAACTTGTCCACTGTCTCAAGAACATCTTGATGAACTCGTAGCTACAATAGATCCACTAAGGGAAAGTAACTCGTATGGGATTTATATATACCGGGTGGCCCAAAAAAAAGTACTCCGGTTTGATTTGTAATAACTTCTAAACAAGTAAAGCTATCAAACAGAAGTAACTTGCATTAAATAGAGGAAGGACTAACTTAGATTTTGATATATTACAGTTGCATTTTACTTAAAAATTCACGGAGATATTAATGTTCAACATCGGGAGCATATTTTGGGATGTGTCTAAAATTAGCGAAAATCGGCGTATCAAATTTTAACTCCAGCGTTTGTTTGCTTAATGACATATCAGGGTAACTTGTATTTCAGCGAATTGTCGTTAGGGTTTGTAAGCACGCCGGGCACAGATGAATCGGAAAATGACATGTTGTCAAAACTTGTGATCAGCGGAATACACCTATCGGCGATACATAATGTTTACGAGTTACATGAAGTATATCTAATTGTAACAGCTTGAAACTATGGAAACCACATAAAAAATGGCGGCCGAATTTAGTGTGGAAGCAGCGATTGATGCCGTTTTTGAGGACGAAAAATGTGACGATGGTGCTGAAATGTTGAAAACTAATAAAGCTGTAGCAGAAAATTGTGAATTCAATCAACCAAGCATTTCTCGTTTATTGTTCGGATGCAAAATAGACGCAGGGTCCGTTTTCAGGAGGGAATCATTCATATGGCTCGAAGGAATTTACAGAAGGATGGCTGCAAGACGAAGCATTAGACGGCCATACTATTCCGAGATTAAAAGGGATATTCCACAAGAACTTTTTCTTGTACTAGTGCAATCAATTGAACGTCACAAAAGCCAGATATTTAACCCTCCAAACTGTTATGTCGCCCGAAATAAAAAAGCTATTGTTGTCTCTTTCACCTCAATTGTATCGGTGAAAAACTTTTTGAGTTCGCTTAGTTCAAAAGATGTTACTGGTTATATGAAAAGGACCTTGGCTGGTTATCGTAAAGGTCACCGTGTTAATGTCTTGGTAACGGACACAAAAGATTTTGCTTTAACTTATTATATTCGCAAGGGGCAGCTGATAATTTCATTTAACTTTGGTGAGTGGAATGCCTACGGATTTCCCCAACATGACTGTAACAGATAGTAAACACTGCACATTTCAATTTGCTAAACTTTATTGAATAGTTGCAATGGTTTGAAACATGTCTCATTTTGAGATAAACTCTCCTATAGTAAAACATTTGCAAAAATGTAATTATGTTAATATGTTATGCTCCAGGCTAGGCATATTTGGCATAATAGAATCTGTTAAATGTCAATTTTACTACCCTAGAAGTATTTTTTGTTCTCACATGTCACAGACGGTCTGCGATTGTTGATGGTGCTCTCAAAGGCCATGGTCGTTTGATCATTGATGGGGAATGATTTTCAGTGAAAGATTTACAAGAGACAAAGGATTTTATTCATCAATGATCAACGACAATTAATGACACTGGTGAAGCATTGCCGGACCATTGGCTACATATTATGTCATAGGTCTCTTGGAAAAGTAGCTTGCTGTGTTGCATCATTATGTATATTATTTCCCAAGGTTGGCAAGAAAAATATATGCGGGATGACAGCTGCTGCTCGCCCGACATCACAAAATAAAGCTAAAGGCTGACTGAAATCTTGGCCAATCAGAGAGCCTTATTTTGTGTCGTCAGGTGAGCAGTTGTCATCCCACACAGTTGGGAAAAATTTAATTTTAGTGAGTAAAAAATGTGATGAATTTTCACAAAAATTTTATTCACTCATTTTAATGTGGTGAAAGAAAAAAATGTAATGCAGGATCTCTATCTACAAGTTTTTCATCATTTAGTTTTTGTATAGTGTTGGATCAGTATTTTCTTGCCAACCTTGGGGAATTAATATACAGTTTATAATGCAATGCATGCACTATGTAGCACGTACTTCATTTAATACGAATTATAGAGGTTTTAGTGTTATTAATCAGCAACAGAGAATATAAACATTGCATTAACCCATTAAGCGCGAGCGCTCTCCCCTTGTCAAGTAAAATCGCCTGACGTTAGACGAAGTAAAATATTAAAGTAGGGTGCGCCATGGTGCAATGCGACAAAATGGGTCAAAGCAATTTTATGATTTTTTTTCAAAATAAAAGACCTTTTAGGGAGACCTATGATTATGTTACATATTACCCTTACCTAGAGCTAACTTTGATAAGTACATAACTTTTATTAAACATCATAAACTTTCATAAAATGCCAGACAGTAAAGTTTCTTTTATGCACTTTGAATGCTTTGCCCTTTGTGGGTGACGAAAATATGCACTGGGAACCCGTTCCCCACATGGACCAAACTTTACTGTTTGTATAAAATGTATAGATAACATACATTAAATTATTTGCTTAACAATTGTAAAAACTAGTAAGTTCATGTGTGGTGTGCTATCATGTGTGGTGTGCTATGCAGTAATCAACTATAAACATTTACTCTAAACATGCAGAGGTAAAAGATAGTGGCTGGATGGTTGCAGCACTGCATGTCGCTCCTCACCAAATTGAGTAAACAAATGGTGAGGCAGCAGTGGTAGTGTTATTCAGAGCATCGGGAGGAAAATCTTCCCATGAAATTAGTTCCCTAAATAATAATTCAATTTTGGGATGATTTCTGCACGAGAATTTCTACACCAGCTGTCTTGCAAAAACACAGCAACAATATGAACTGCATAAAATGGCATTCCGCATGTACACGGCTCAGGGATATATTAGTTTTTGGATGTTGGGTGGGAGGTTCCCCCTAAATTTCAGGGGGGGGTTTATTTAGGGGGGAATTCCCCCTCGGTAATTCCCCATCTAAAGATCATTCTGTCCCTTTCAACTGTTGACTTTGGTGTAAATGGGGGGAAATGCTCCCACCCAAGATTTAGCTCTTTTTAGATTTGGATGGGAATTCAGAATCTGTGGGGTGGGGGTGGGGGGATTCCACCCCCCACCTGATCCCATCCCCCAAGAAAATACCCCTGATGGCTAGATATTTTTAGAATATTGTTGAAAAGTGAAACAGGTTTGTATCCCTTTGCCCAATTGCCCAAACATTGCATAGACAAGACATACCAATCTCCATCAACACTCACTTACATGCTTTTTCAACCCTTTTAACAATATCAGCCCTTAATGGATGAATGCAGTACTTGCATCCAGAAGACTGTTCTTCTTTCTCCAGCCCACAATTACAAAAGCCAGGTTCCTTAATACGTTTAGGCTCATAAACCAGAACACTTGAGGTGATAGGTTTTGTGGTGTTATAGCCCCTTTCACGGAGCCAGATTAAGGACACATACTCATGTAAAAAGACCTGTTCCCACCTGCTGTGGTAATTAGTGTTCCCACAATATCGGGAAATAGAAATGTGCTTGGCTTCTCTTCCTTCCATGGAGTTCAAGCCAAGCCCCATTCCATACTTTGTTTTCATTTCCTGTGTATGGACAGGCACAACATGACCCAAAGTCCAAGCAGTTGGGTGATGGCGAAAGAAAAGATTGTTAAGTGCTATGTAAGTCTTACAGTGATGCTTGAGCTCAACAATTTCATTGCTGGTGATATGAATGCGACTAAAAAGGGAAACACACTTACGTAAAGTCAGGCAAAGATGTGACAGGGCATGAAAAACCAATTCTTGTCGGGAGCCTTTCTTTGCAAGTGGCTCTACAACATCAATCAAGTACATGAAATTATGCAAAAATCCCCTGGAATCCTTTCCAGTAAAGCGGTAATCAAATGGCTTTCCATCACCTCTTGTATCATTGAACCACTTTACAATTCGGTTCGCAAGACGAGATAGGTGGCATTTGGTTTTCATTACCATAACAAATCTAGCTATGGGAGATTTGTCAGGAATTTGGGAAAATACTTTAACAGAATCTGGCAAATGGGAAAGCATCATAACTTCGCCCAGTAGATACCGATGCGCAAGGGCACAAGCATTATTTTTCAGGTGCAAAGGCTCAACATGAGCTCTGTCAACAATTTTCCCTAAAAGAGGTTCAAATTCTTGCCTGCTACTCTTTCCAGCAATAAAGCTTGT
Source organism: Paramuricea clavata (assembly GCA_902702795.2). NCBI lineage: Eukaryota > Metazoa > Cnidaria > Anthozoa > Malacalcyonacea > Plexauridae > Paramuricea > Paramuricea clavata. The sequence continues at coordinate 29,397 of CACRXK020003806.1, read as the reverse complement.
AACTTTGGATCTCTTAGTGGCATCAGAAAGAATTTGTTTTGAAAGCTTCTGCTTCAACTGCTCAACACTTTTAACAACTTTCAATCTCTCTGAGTACTTCCAAGGCTTCCATTTGTTCTTCCCTTCCCTTCCAAATGTCCCACAAACATCATTAGCATTGTCATTGGACACATTTGCAAAGGATGAGAAAAATTTTGCACTATTGCTGAGTTCTCCCCCTAAAAATGATAACATTTTCATGTCATTGGGGAGTTCACCAATGCGAAATTTAACACTGACTTGCTTGCCATTATGACAACAGGTGATATTATCATTTTTTTCAATCTGGCAAATGTCAGCCAAAAGAATTTTAATAAACCTTTGGACAACAATGCAATTCTCACTGCAGTTTGCTCCAAAGAGCAAGTAGTTTTCATTACTACTTAATATCCCCCTACCAATATTCAGAAAGCCCACAAGCCATGCACAGGCTGTGTCATACTTTCCAAAGGGGGCACCATCACCTCCCAAGGAAACAAAAAATGTGTATGGTTCTGTAAACCATGTTATCGAATGCCCACTACATCCGGAGAGATAAAACTCAGCTAACTTCACTAACATCTCGTTCAGCCTACGATAGCACCCACGAACCTTATCATCATCATCCAACCCATCACACAATGTGTCATAAGTGCTATAAATAGTTCCCAAAGGAATTGACTTGATGTAGGGCATTAAGCGATTATAGGGTACAAGCCTAGGTAAAGGGCAATTATTGATTATGTTTAACCGAACAGATTTTCCTCCCTTGCCCTTTAATCGATAGCAACTATCTTTATATATTTTACGGTACTTCTTTTTCCCCACAATACCGCCACTATAATACACAGCTATGCTCCTAATTAAATTCTCTTCCGACGACTCATAAGAATTTAACAATTTCTTATACACTCTGGGCATGACTGAGCGCTTGAACTTTTTGCTAGAAGACATGACATCAACTAAAATATCTTTAGAAGTCTTTACCATTGCTGTGTCTAGCAAACCTATCGATGTTGGAACCGATAATTTGTCCTTTCCACCATGAATAGTCCTGGCTGCTTCAAATGTTCGTTTTCTTCTCTGCCTGGCTAACGAAGGACTTAATCCATTCTTTCCATTGACTAGAAATGTAGGAGTCCTCCACTTTCTTTTCCCTGCACTATCATCCAGGTCTGAAATTGAAATTTTTTCTCAGTATGCAACTAGGATACCAGGGTTCACAGTTTTGGAATCCCCGAGATTCCAGAATCCCACTGGATACAGGTTACCATAAGCGGTATTTACTGACCCATCTAAATAATAACTGTAATCACACAAGCACACAAGTTGCTTTTATATTCAGAGTGCAGTTTGACATGTATTTTCTAAAGTTATTGGCTGAAATGCATTTTGAAGTCAGTAAATGGCATCAATAATACATTAAAATGCAAATGATCTTTTAATAAACTACAATATATTTTGTCAAACCAGAAAACTTGTTGCATTCACAAGCTGACTGGTGGCTATAAGGGACATAACAGTCCTAATATCTGAAATTTTGAAGTATCCAGATACAGGTAATCCCCAGTTTGGCACCCAAAGCCATATTTTAGTATCTCGTGCAGTTTAGGATACTGCAAATCTTAGACCCTGCATGAACACTACACTGAACACTACACTGAATACTACACCGAGTTTCTGGAACTACCTGATGTCTGAGGCTGAACTAGCTCTTTTTCTATGTCTTGTAAGTCCTCAACTTCTTTAACTATCTTGTCGATCTTATATACAAAAAGCAAGGCAGGAAGAAAGCATAAGTAACAATTAACATAATTATTCAAAATATCAACTTTATTATGTTTGCGATGTTACTCTGAGTGCATATCCACACCGGGCGAGCTTGAAATATATGCCTGGCCACGGTGGGATTCGAACCTACGACCTTTGGAATACTAGCCCAATGCTCTTTCAACTGAGCTACGCGGTCAGGACGGTTCGAGTAAGTGATATTTCGGAACAGTATCTAGTTCCTTCAATACCAATGTGTTCTAGCAATATGAATTTTTTTCTGTGTTGGTGTTGTGTACTCAGGTGAATAATATGTTTGCGATGTTACTCTGAGTGCATATCCACACCGGGCGAGCTTGAAAAATATGCCCGGCCACGGTGGGATTCGAACCTACGACCTTTGGAATACTAGCCCAATGCTCTTCCAACTGAGCTACGCGGTCAGGACGGTTCGAGTAAGTGATATTTCGGAACAGTATCTAGTTCCTTCAATACCAATGTGTTCTAGTAATATGATTTTTTCTGTGTTGGTGTTGTGTACTCAGGTGAATAATATGTTTGCGATGTTACTCTGAGTGCATATCCACACCGGGCGAGCTTGAAAAATATGCCCGCCCACGGTGGGATTCGAACCTTACGACCTTTGGAATACTAGCCCAAGATCGCCCGGTGTGGATATGCACTCAGAGTAACATCGCAAACATATTATTCACCTGAGTACACAACACCAACACAGAAAAAAATTAATATCAACTTTATTGTTTAAATGCCAGCACTCTCCCCTTGACGAGTAAAATCATCTGGCGTTAGACAGAGTAAAATGATAAACTAGGGCGCATTGGGAGCAATGTGACTCAAAGGTAACATCTGGGGCCTGCTGTTCAAAAGCTGGTGACCTTAGCCCCAGGTTAACAAAATACCACAAAGCGATCTTCCCAACAGCTTGTTATAAACATCGAGATATTTTATGAAATCTGGCCTGGTTGAATAGAAGCTATTTTCTGGAGTTTTTTATAAACGAACATGCAGAAATTCCCAAAGCAATTAAGCAAATCATCGGGTTAAAATTACATGCGTTGACATTAAAACAACCAACCTTGAGGTCCAGCCTTCTGTGTTTCGCTTTCATATTACATAGCTCTTTTCTCTTCTTTTCCTTCTCAGTTGTCAACTTAGAAAGTTCATCATGAAGTGCATCTAAACTGCGGTTTTCCATGACAACTTTCTCCTTCAGTCGCTTTCTCTCTTTGGACAGGTCGCCGATCTTAAAACGTGGCATGGCAATCAACAGCCGCCAGACAGGGTATGTAGATTTCAAATTACAAACAATTGTGCGACTAAATTGGAAAACCGAAACGAAGGCACAACAGATGAACACCAGGGCTTGTCCTTTTTGCATAAGGAATCTACTGATGGCGTGTTGTAAAGAAAATAGACCAAGGGTTAAATCTTGCTTTGTCTGCTATATCGCAGTTTATCTATAAAACGTTAAACATTACAGTTGTGTACAAAGCATCTTTCTAAACGCATACGGCCATGTTTGGTATCAAAATAAAGCTCGTTTCACGTCCTTTCAACGACTGTAGACCGACGTTTATCCGACTTTAATACGTTGCTTCTACGACCCTTTGAAATATGACATTTTAGCGACTCGTAAATTCAATCCCAGTTCCCCGTTTCGAGGCGCGCCAAGATGGAAAAAGTGTTACGCAAGATGTGGCGTTTTTCGCGCCCTTTGTGCCCGGCGTGAAGGGATATGGCGTAGATTTAGACATCTTACATGTAAGTCTTAACTCATTGTTTCCTGAAATATGGACGTTCGAAATTATGTAAGTATTTAATAGGTTTTTGCAAACTTAAGGTACATGAAAGACCATGCAAGGCAGGCGCTTCAATTTTTCTTAAATAACCTATTTTTTATGTTTTTCATGGGTTCAAAACAAAGTTGATTATTTCTCGGTTAGAGCAGGATGAATATTGTTCTTTAATGGAGGAAATAATATTGCTTTTTGCAAATACACATCACAGTATCAAAGATTCTATTTTGTTACGTTTTGTTCCAAAAATGTTGGATGTCTCTGGGGAGTTGCTTGTTATGTCTTTACTTATGGAGTTGTATGGTTTGATTGTGTTTCATTCTCAGTTTATTCTGAACTTGCCAAGATTAAGAAAGGCAAAAGAGTTTGGGTGTTCTTAACAAGATTTCAGAACGTTGCAGAAGTTACAAAATTCATTCAATGTGAAGTGAGAAAATTCACAATTCCAATGTGACAGCGTGCCCTAATTCAGAACTACGAACGATCCATGACGATCCTTCGCGATGCAGTGGTCTCATGAAATAAGGAAACGTATTCGTGCTAGGAACACACGAGGATTTCGGACGCATAAATCTTGCTTGTATTTTGTAGATAATAATACTTTGTTTCATAATAAACAATTTGTCAAGTGTCATTTATTTACAGGTAATAGTGCATGTTTCAGTCGGATAAATCTTGATTAATATTTGATACGCTGTTTTTGGCATATTGCAGACACATCAAGAAATATGCTCCCGATTTTAAACATTAATATCTCCGTGAATTTTTAAGTGAAATACAACCGTAATATATCAAAATCTAAGTTAGTCCTTCCTCTATTTGATGCAAATTATTTCTCTTTAAAAGCTTTACTTGTTTAGAAGTTATTTCGAATCAAACCGGAGTACTTTTTTTTGGGCCACCCGGTATATATATATATTTTGAGACATATGGAATTTGTTAACACCCACATTGCTTAGAAACGAGTGCCACAAGAATTCAAATACAAGTATCAAGGTTTACAACTTTTGTCCTTTGGGGGCAACCCATTTATTATCGTTAGGGGACAACCCATTTATTATCGTTAGGGGACAACCATTTATTATGTGCTGTACGCCAAAAAATGAAAAACTAAACTCCACATTGGACGCAAAGCACAATAGGAATGGCATAGAATACATATAGATAGGCATATGCAAAAGTTGCTATACGTGATGTACGTACTAAATGGTTCACCCTTTTCCATAAGGCTATTTCAGCAACAAAACAACAAAAAATGTATATAAGAATACTGTAGTAGCAAGTATCTGTATTGAGTGTGTAATATTGCACACTTTTGTAGTTTGCACGCTTTTGTGGAGCACCATTAGCTGATCACTTACGAACGGTCAATTCCCATGGAACTATGTAGGAGTGCTATATCTAAATATTTCTTGAATTCTTCGTACGACTTATGCATGGTTGGAAGCGTCAGAATTGAAAAGCAGGTTTCTGCCAACGGCAATTTACATTCACCCTCGTCAAACTTTACCTGTAACGTTGCACCTCGTGGGGGCAATTGGTTGGTAGCCGTCCAAAAACAGCATAATAAGTCCGTCAGAGAAGGCCTATCTAAGTAAGTAGAAATAATTACGCATGTTGGCTTTTGGGTGAATCGAAAAATTAATGTTTACCCTTACAGTACACTACGTATGTAATAGATTAGGTGGCCTTCTTCCAGCTGAGGACGACTCTCTGTGGCTAGTCCCTGCCCGAATCGTATGTAAATTTTGTAAATTATTAGTCTTATTTATGTCTGTTATGTTTAGCAAATCTTGTAAAATAAATTAAATGTACGAAATTTAGACAGGCAAATGGAAATACATATGACGAATGTACCACAAGACAGACTGCCCTAAAATTATTAACCTGCTTATACAGCTATAAGTTTTTATCATACCCCGTTATCCCAGTCTACTTAAGATACTGCACCATACCTGGTTCATATTTTGACAATAAGAATAAATAATTGTGCCAGAATGTTATCGTCTGCTCATGACCCTCAGTCTGCTCAAAAACCATGACTTCTTTCATTTGCTCAAATGTAATGGTTTGTTTGTCAGATGTTGGGAAAATAGAATCTAATACATCTAATACCGAGTCGAAAGTTCAAAACAAATAATTACAATCCGGAGAACACTGCATAATTTTGTAAAATTTATAATTTAATAAAATGCCTATATATATATATATATATATATATATATATATATATATATATATATATATATATATATATATATATATATATATATATATATATATTAAAGTGAAAATGTTCTCGAGTGTGTATTATATAATTTCCATACCCAGCGTAAGCAGAAAGATAAAGTCTGCCGCGGCTGGGTCTCGAACCCGCAACCTTCGAATTACTAGATCGACGCTCTACCAGCTGAGCTACACGGCCAGACGGATTTGAGACTGGAAATTATGAAATATATACTGAATGTCATAAACATACTCGTTTATATTAATTCAGCATCGAACAATACTATATTATAGAACTAGTATAGTAGTACTACATGGAACAATACTATATTATAGAACTAGTATAATAATAATAATAATAATAATAATAATAATAAAAAACATTTATATAGTATAGAACAATACTATATAATAGAACTGGTATTGTTCGATGCTGAATTAATATAAACGAGTACGTTTATGACATTCAGTATATATTTCATAATTTCCAGTCTCAAATCCGTCTGGCCGTGTAGCTCAGTTGGTAGAGCGTCGATCTAGTAATTCGAAGGTCGCGGGTTCAAGACCCAGCCGCGGCAGACTTTATCTATCTGCTTACGCTGGGTATGGAAATGATATAATGCACACTCGAGAACATTTTCACCTAATATATATATATATATATATATATATATATATATATATATATATATATATATATATATATATATATATATATATATATATATATATATATATATATATATATATATATA
>CACRXK020003806.1:0-22791 GCA_902702795.2 Paramuricea clavata | reverse complement strand
TAAAAAATATATAATTTAAAAAAATATCTATATATATATATATATATATATATATATATATATATATATATATATATATATATATATATATATATTAAAATGAAAATGTTCTAGAGCGTGTATTATATATTCTAGAGCGTGTCTTCCGCGGCTGGGTCTTGAACCTGCGACCTTCGAGTTACTGGATCGACGCTCTACCAACTCAGCTACACGGTCAGACGGATTTAAGACTGGAAATTATGAAATATATACTGAATGTCATAAACATACTCGTTTATATTAATTCAGCATCAAACAATACTAGTTCTGCAAGTCTTATGTTAATTAAGGTGTAACTGTACACTCTGTAATATGTTAAGATGAAATATGTTATTATTTTATATTATTTTATTATTAATATGTTATTATGTTTCATCTTAACATATTACAGAGTGTACAATTACACCTTAACATAACACTTGCAGAACTAGTATTGTTCGATGCTGAATTAATATAAACGAGTATGTTTATGACATTCAGTATATATTTCATAATTTCCAGTCTTAAGTCCGTCTGACCGTGTAGCACAGTTGGTAGAGCGTCGATCTAGTAATTCGAAGGTCGCGGGTTCTGCTTGCGCTGGGTATGGAAATTATATAATACACACTCTAGAACATTTTCATCTTAACATATTACAGAGTGTACAATTACACCTTTATATGTATATATATATATATATATATATATATAGAATTTCGCTTACCTCAAAATTCCGCAACAGTCTGTTTTCATCAGTAAAGAATCATCAGGCGGTATCGCCTAATGATCAGTAAAGAATCATCGCCTGATGATTCTTTACTGATGAAACAGACTGTTGCGGAATTTTGAGGTAAGCGAAATTCTACATTTGCTCTATCTTTATGATATTGAGCACTCTTTGCGTTTCGTATACACAAACCTACTCGTATATATATATATATATATATATATATATATATATATATATATATATATATATTTAAAAAATTTTAAAAAATCATGTTAATTTACATAAACTTTAGCTTTGATTTTCTCGGTTTAGAGAAAGTGTATTTTAAAAATTACTTCGCTAATGTACTCATCAAAAGATGGGTCGTTTTTTAAGCCATTTAAAGCACTCGTACTCGTGTTTTATCACATATAAAACACTCCGCTACGCGTTGGTTTTATATGTGATAAAACACTCCTACTCGTGCTTTAAATAGTACATAACCAACAATGAGATGATGGATGTGGGACACATAAATTATATATGCGACAAGAACGCCATTCAACCTAATACGCATGATCTCTGCATGTCACAGATTTAAATCAGCGCAAAGGTCTATAGGCAATTGTACCCCAAGCTCACTACCAGCAACTGCGGACAGCTGTTTCGCTCTTTTGGGGCTGGTCAGCGCAGTGTAGCTGATCCGAAAAATATTTATACAACCAACAATGAGATGATGGATGTGGGACACATAAATTATATATGCGACGAGAACGCCATTCAACCTAATAGGCATGATCCCTGCATGTCACAGATTTAAATCAGCGCAAAGAAGATCGAGTCCGTTCTATTCTGGACAGATTCAACGTTTGTCTTGCAGTATATCAATAACGAGGCTAGCCGCTTCAAAACGTTCGTCGCAAACAGGATTGCCATCATTCACGAGAATTCGAATCCGTCGCAGTGGCGATACGTCAACTCGAAAGCTCACCCGGCAGATTTTGCATCCAGAGGCTTACGACCAAGTGACGAGCGCGAGATAAATCTTTGGATAAACAGGCCGGAATCCGTGCATGATAATAAATCTAACTGGCCTGCGCGTCCAGAAGGGGTGAATGTTTTTTCAGACGAAAGTCTGGAATGGAAGCGCGAAGTCGAAATTTGCGAGACGCAAGTTCGCAAGGGAGATCCGCTAGATTCCTTTATCCAATACTATTCGTCATGGTACCGCCTGCTGAAAGGGATAGCGTGGCTCATCCGGTTCCTCCATTTCGTACAAGATAATTGTGGCTTGAAAGATTCCCAACAAGTAAATTCATCGTCGGAAAGTTCGAACTCGTTGAAGCAGCGTAGAGTCATTGGGGCCGGAACACAGCCTTTGACAGTCGAAGAGGAGCAGACGGCAAAGATACACCTCGTTCGTTACGTTCAGCACGTAGCATTTCCCAACGAAGTCGCTTGCCTGAAACTAAAACGGAAAAGCTCCCACCGAACCCGTCCAATCGTGACGAAATCGAACAGATTGTCGGCACTATCGCCATTTATGGGAGAATATGGCTTGGTGAGAGTTGGCGATCGGTTGAATTGAGCGAAAATAAGTTTCGACGCGAAGCATCCAGTTGTGATTCCCAGCAAGCACCACCTTGTTATTATTATTATTATTATTATGAACTATATTTCAACACGGTACAATTTCACCTATACTAAAATTAATTATGTACAAGAGATAAAAAGAAAAAAGGTGATCTTCCAACCGGCCGTGCTCACACAAACAGAAATAAGAAATAATTACAAGAAAATTATTTTAAGTAGATGGAAACAATGGCAGGATCACTTGATGTTAATTTGCATGCTTCAAGTTAGATTTAAAATTAGCAGTAGTTGTTGATGCTTTTGCCGATGCAGGAAGGCAGTTCCAGACTTCCGCACATCTGTAGGAGAATTCATTTTTCATACTATTTGTTTTTGGCTTAGGCAATGTCAAATCGGCTCCCGACTGTCTTGTGTTATGGTCGTGTACATCACCAACATTTGTCAACATATCACACAAGTAATCGGGGACCAATTTGTTTTTCACCTTGTACATGAGAATTGAAAGTTGTTGCATTCTTCTTTTTTCGAGGTTCGGAACTTTTAGCTTGTTTAATATATCAGCCGATCGTGTCGTATAATTCTCACGAGTGATTATTCGAAACGCTCTGTTTTGTAATTTTTGGACTTTAGCTGCTAATGTTTTCCCTAAGCAACCCCACACTTGAGTACAATAATCGAAATAAGGTTGAATTATGGATTTGTATATTGTTATTAAGGTATTGAATTTGACTGTATCCCGGAGTCGTCTGAGAATAGCAAGGCCTGCCTTGATACGGCATTACCACGAGGAGGGTCATTCGGGCGTTCGAACAGTCCTTACAGCAATCCAACGAGAGTATTGGATCCTCCAAAGGCGATCTAGAATCATATGGATTATCGATAAGTGCATTCGCTGTCGTAAAATGTATGCATCACCGTGGGAGCAGATCATGGCTCCACTTCCCACGTCGCGTGTCACTGCCTATGGAAATCCGTTTGCATCAACTGGAGTGGACTATTTTGGACCTCCGCAAACATTGGCCAATGGCAATTGTAGAAGAAGTTTTTCTTGATGAACATGGAACCGTTCGTCAAGTTATTACTAAAACTAGAAGTGGAAAATTCAGGAGAGATGTGCGAAAGTTGTGTATGTTGGAAGAGACAAAGGTAGACGGTGATCAATAAGTGCTTCAAACTGTCTTACTTAAACTTGTTCGTATTATGTTATCTATATCCTCTTTGTAGTATCGCATTAGACGATAGGGGCGGTGTAGGATCTATCTAGGTCAAGCCCGAATTTAGGGATTAACCCGCGATAGGGCAGAGATGAACACATGTTTCGTTTTATTCGAGAGACGAACTCGCGTTGATTTGTGTGATTTATAAAAGTTGTTTGAACGTTGTAGTGTTAGTGTTGTAGCCGTATAGCCAGGAGGAGTAACAGTCAGGTATTTGAATGTCTTGTGTTGCTTAATTGTTTGTAATCGTATTTGTGTAGTTAAATATCTATGTTTTGTAAATTTATTGTTTAGAAACCACGGTGACACAGTGAGATTATATATTTTGACTTTGTATCAATAAATATTATATATGCTTTTGCCCATTTTGGATTGTTTAACCTACTTGAATATATTGTGCGTTTCGCTGACGTTTTATTCGGGAAATACTGCAACTTATATATTACTGCAACTTATGTATATATATATAAACTTATTTATAATATAGCATTTGTAAATTCTGAACGCTGATTGGCTAAGAGCCGTGTTGATATAACTCCATGTCAACACGGGAAATTTTCCGCCGCTTGTAACACGGAAATTGTTCTTATTCTTCGGGCTTTTGACATTGCTATAATTATAAAACAAATATAAAACATTTTTTCTGTATTGATATATAGTTATATTAACACTCGTGGAAGTTGGGAAAACTCGAAATTGTGTGAAAACACTCCGCCCTTCGGGCGTCGTGTTTCCACACAATTTCTCGTTTCTCAATTTCCACTCGTGTTGATATAACTGTATATCAACACGGAAAATGTTTTATATTTGTTAAATATAATTCTGCTTGCGCTGAGTATGGAAATTATGAAATATACACTACGATATTAATTTCCCAGCCCTTGAACGCTCACTGAAGCTTCTTAATTGTTTGTATTAAAAATGTTTTTAATCAATTGGAGGTCAAATTAATTATCCCCTGAAAATATTCCAAAATAAAGACAATAATTAAAGACAATATCTTAACAGTCTATCCGCACAAACAACTATTTAAATGAAGTTTATTGGAAGTATAGTGATATATTTCAAAAAAATTTTCGACTCTTCAAAGTTCAATTTTACATTGAATGAGACCTCTAATGCATAACATCGTTCTTACAATATAATTATTATAAAACTGAATAGTTAGATAATTATCAAAAGGGTCAAAGAGTGGCGAAAATAAAAACAGTGGCGTAAAAGCACTAAGAACTGCCAACAAGCTCAAGCTAAACAAGCTCATGCAACTAAAGTCACCAGTCGCTAACGGTCCCGCAGTCCCGCCGGGTGGGACTAACAATATTAATTTCCAAAAAAAATGAAGAAATGTTTTATATTGAAGCTAAAATCACAGCTTTGCTTATTCTGAAAATTTAAATGTTAATTATTATAATTTTCAGTGCTTTCAATTGTTATTTATTTAAAGTTTACGCGATATTGCTGTCTGGTCTTCTTCGTTCTCCTAGCAGCTGAAACCTTGCAGATTTAGCTAATTACCAACCAATTATTGCTTACTCATGCAATTCGTGCGGGTAATCGCATTGTGTTTCGCTGATTTTTATATGAAAGAATATGACATTATTTTATAATTATACAAGAAATTCTGGATTTTGATTGAATAATTGGCGCAGCGCATGTCCAGAACGGCTGTTTTTAATGCTGAAGTCACACCTCGTTCCCAAGCTCTTTCCTCTTCTGGAGCAAAGACCCTGGTCGGAACTGGTCACGTGACCAATATAAAATTGATAGCTCTAGAGAGGGATGGAAAAGTTTCATATTACATGTTTCCACTTCCGCACTAAGCACCTCGATTGCAAGGAGTGGCCTTTGAGAATCATATGTACTTCAAAATACTTGCTAAATTACAACTTAATACTTGCTGTTTGCTTTTAAACTACACAAACATGCTAAAATGCAGATTTTTGTAGCAACAGAAAAGTCAGAAAATCAAGCAACGGAAACGTATGATTATATTAGTTGAAATATTTGCCCTTTTATTTTCTCGGGGTTCGGGCGCAGTTTCTTTTAGTTTATAATATTCGTATTATATGCCAGTGAATTTTTGTCATATAGAAACGGTATAAATTTTGTTAAACAGAGGTCTTAAAAGACTGTGTGGGTTGTAGGGCCATGCTGGTCTTATAGAAAACGTGACACGTTTGGGCACTAGCCCAATATACATTGAATGTCCATTATTTTGATTCTAAAACTGTTTATAGACATATTGCTTCAGATTTTTTTAATAAAAAGGTTATCATCGTTTATATTAAACACCAGGTAGGAAGACAAAATATAACGTACATAATTGCATGTTAATTTGGGATCGACAGTGCACAACTGACCTACGACAATTCACAACTGTATGCATTTCCTTTCCTTTCTTTTTGTCTGCACGGTTGTTGAAGCCAAAATATTGCACAGCATCTCCAATAAATTATATCGCCATTAACCCTCGCCTCTTGAATGCAAAGGAATGGTAGTCGAAAAGGTTCAGCAAAGTATTTTTTTATTATGTTAAAAGTGTCCCTATTTTTTATCAGGGATATGCATCTTAACCGTTTAAATATATAAGTTGTTTGCCTCCACTTTCCAGTCTAATTTGGCGAAACTTCTAAAATGCCGATTACATGAAACGATAATTAAAGTTTAAAAGGTGATTTAAATATTGAGAAGCTGTATTTTAAGCTAGATTATTCTTCAAATAAAGCTCTTAATGGGCGATGGTCAGAATGAAAATGTAGGACATAATAATGTTTCCACGTTACTGAAATGCCGAAACAACGCTCCAAAACCGTCAGAGATCAGTGGATCATGCAGGGTCTTTGCTGCACAATAGCCTGGTAATATGTTGGCTGAAGTCTCGCTATTTTATGATGGCGGAGGTTGTTAATATTCAGACCTACGGTGGCCCACAAGGGCAACGTCATTAATAAATCAGATATCAAATTCAATTTCCTTACTTCAAATTCAAATTCCTTACTCCAAATTCAAATTCATCACTCCAAATTCAAATTTCTCACTCCAAATTCAAATTTCTCACTCCAAATTCAAATTCCTCACTCCAAATTCAAATTTCTCACTCCAAATTCAAATTTCTCACTCCAAATTCAAATTTCTCACTCCAAATTCAAATTTCTCACTCCAAATTCAAATTTCTCACTCCAAATTCAAATTTCTCACTCCAAATTCAAATTTCTCACTCCAAATTCAAATTCATCATTGGTCAGCGGTAACAATCTCAAATAAACTACAATACTTCATAGCTCTATTAGTTTAAAGTGTTCCGTGCTTCCACTTGCAAGGATTTTTCCCTGCACCCACTTTGGTATAGATTTACATTACAATATGGAAGTTTTTCGCGTTTTTTGCCTTCACTACGTTTCTGACCGGGCCAGTTTTACAATCACAAAGATAGAAGCATACAAGAAGAATTTTGAGCAAAAGACTTTGGAGTATTATGGCTTTATAACACCGCGAAACGGGATTTACAACTTTGAAGGAGTGGAGAGCCTCAGACTTTGTTTGTATTAACAACACGAGCTCGTTTTGCTACTTTCATACAAAATCAACTCAAAATATACAAGAATTACTGTGACGAACTATTCTCAGGAAATTTGAAGAAATAAAGCAGCTACATTATGAACAAAAGAGTACTGAGGTTAGTTTTAAAATACCTTGAGGCTACTTTTATAATTTATATATGAATTAAAGAACATCAATAACAATCCATCAATAACATGATTCGTATTGAGTCATTGTTAACCTAGATTAAAAAATATTTGATTGTCACTTGTCTTCCTACTTTAAAACATATAAAACTTCTCAACAAGTCGAGGGAATGCTCTTAACAAAATTGACATTTAAAACTGTTCTTTAATTCATATAATTATAAAGTAGCCTCAAGGTATTTTAAAACTAACCTCAGTACGCTTTCGTTCACAATGTAGCTGCTTCAATTCTTCAAATTTCTTGAGAATATTCGTCCAGTATTATTCAGTAATTCTTCTATTCTCCTTAGGAGTGAAGAGCCTCAGACTTTGTTTATCAACGTTCAACACGAGTTTGTTTTGCCACTTTCATACAAAATCAACTCAAAATATACAAGAACTACTGAATAATACTGGACGAATATTCTCAAGAAATTTGAAGAAATGAAGCAGCAAGCAGCTACATTGTGAACGAAAGCGTACTGAGGTTAGTTTTAAAATACCTTGAGGCTACTTTTATAATGTAGCTGCTACATTTCTTCAAATTTCCTGAGAATAGTTCGTCACAGTAATTCTTGTATATTTTGAGTTGATTTTGCATAAAAGTAGCAAAACGAGCTCGTGTTGTTAATAAACAAAGTCTGACGCTCTCCACTCCTTCAATGTTGTAAATCCCGTTTCTCGGTGTTATAAAGCCATAATACTCCAAAGTCTTTGCTCAAAATTCTTCTTGTATGCTTCTATCTTTGTGATTGTAAAACTGGCCCGGTCAGAAACGTAGTGAAGGCAAAAAACGCGAAAAACTACCATACTATAATACAAATCTGTACCAAAGTGAAGCAGGGAAAAATCCTTGTAAGTGGAAGCACTGAACACTTTATAACTAATAGAGCTATGAAGTATTGCAGATTATTTGAGATTGTTACCGCTGACCAATGACGAATTTGAATTTGGAGTGAGAAATTTGAATTTGGAGTGACTAATAGAGCTATGAAGTATTGCAGTTTATTTGAGATTGTTACCGCTGACCAATGATGAATTTGAATTTGGAGTGAGAAATTTGAATTTGGAGTGAGAAATTTGAATTTGGAGTGAGAAATTTGAATTTGGAGTGAGAAATTTGAATTTGGAGTGATGAATTTGAATTTGGAGTGATGAATTTGAATTTGGAGTGATGAATTTGAATTTGGAGTAAGGAATTTGAATTTGAAGTAAGGAATTTGAATTTGATATCTGATTTATTAATGACGTTGCCCTTGTGGGCCACTGTACAGACCTTTCTCACAAGGCTTTCTGCGTGAGTATTCATGACTGTGACGGTGGTAGGTCATTATCATATTACTGTTCGCATTATATTTGATATTGCTTTTGTGATTTGTATACAACAGTTTCAACAAGCGTGACGAATCTTTATGGAAAGCCGTACCGGAATTTTATTTCATTCAGTGATTTTAGCATATACGAGGTGCTCATTGCTCTCCACATTATACGCGGTGCTTCGAGTTCGAGCACTTACATACGCAATGATGTTGACATTATCTACACAGGGTACACGCAACATTACTCCACACTGTTTTTGAGACGTTTAATACTCGCGATGCGCGGTCGGTATAACGTGGTACCTTAGCATTGTACGCATGCAGTGGTTTTATATCATTATATGCAGTCATAGAGCTTTAACTACTTGCTGTGGTTTCAAGATTATACGCGGTACTTGAGATATTATAGGCCATTAATATACGAGGTGCAGTAATGAGTTATTCGTTGTGCTGCAGAGACCATGGTAGTCAATTCTTGGGAGTTGGGGGGGGGGGACGCGTTCCCCCAGTGTTTAGAGTGGAGGGGACGAATATCTAAATATCTGCTTCCCACTTTTTCACATGTTCAATGAAATGTTGTTTCTCGGTTATCTAAAAACCTAATGCATGGTACGAGGATGCTATTCAGTATTCACCAAAAACGTACGATCTCTCTGTAGCCGCTGGGCGCAATTACTGACATCGCATATGTTATGTGAAATTGTAAATTCTTAAAAATAATTACGTTTTCACTGAGTTTTCCTTAAATAGATGATTATCATCAAAATAAGGCAAGTGGTTAATTTATTGGTTATTATGATTATTATGACGTTGCACGCAACGAAGCGCTTATATATATAAGCGCCCTGGTATGTTCACAGGTTTAGGACATGTTGGTTTATAGCGAATTTCTCACATGGTTAAAAATAGGTACGCTAAGCATACATGTATCTGCTCATGGTGATTGCACTGTTGCCAAGGTCTTCAATCAACACTCAGTAGCTTGTAAAAAATTTTAAGGGACTGATGTTTAACAGTTGACAGTTAAATAATCTAGATTTTTAGTATGTCAGATGAAAGAAAAATAAAATGGCTGATATATATTCAACTTGCGGAAACTAATTCCGGCCATAACTTCACAAAAATGATATTCAATTTTATGATGTTTTTGATGAATCATCTTAGTTTTATAATTTTCTTGCAAGGATAAATCCAGCATGATTTGATAGGTGCTCTGCCCAATTTTATTGAATTGTAATTGTTGTTCACAGTTCGTCTATCATCATATTACTCAAATTTCTGTATCTCTAATAATGTCTCTAATAATTTTTGCTTATCATAAACAATAGGACACCCTTCCTGCACCCCTTCTGGCTAAGGCTAAGGGGGGGGGGGGAGGGGGGAGGTTGCACACCCCCGAATCCCCCTAGTAAATCCATCCCTATTTTCTTGTTAAAACATTTCGGGTTCCAAATCTTCTTGATAGTTCATAATAAACTTTAGCAGGCATGCAAGAACGTTGTAGATGCATAGAAGTTTTCAGGATAACAAGTGGTATCAATATACATTTGCAGAGTTTTGAAAGCCTTTTTATACCATAATTGATACATAACATCAACATTTCTGCTGTTTATAATTGGTCTATTTCATTTTAGAAAATGTCATAGTCAGGGTATCATGGCACACAAATCAACTGTTTATGCCTAGTAAATATATCAAAAAGGTCATATATTGAAAGTCATTCATCAGCAACAAATGATGACAAGTATGGAAATTAGAAGTATAATCCATGCATATAGTTCTTGAATAGAATGATATAATTCAGCATACCAGATCCATGCAATAATATTTTGTCGTAGAAGAAAATCCACTAAACAGAATATTATGTTAGTTTTGTACATTTTGTGCTATAAATAAGATCCCATTATGACATATGGTTGTTGTTGATTATAAGACAATATAGTATAGGATAGGTGAAGGGAGATATAAATTGCTTACCTGGTGTTCTTGGCAATGACATTCAGTTGCAGAAATCAGGGTGGGTGAAGAAGGGAGCACTCCCTCCAGGATATATAGTTATATGCTGCAAGTTGATAATTTTGACTGGTTGTAACTGTTACTATAAGTATTTATATTCCAATCTAAAACTGAATCTCTGCTCTTTATGCAGCCACTATTACTTTGGCTTTTCTTTAATGAAAGCAATTATTCAATGCACATACTGCTATATAAAAGTGCTTTAAGAGAAATGTTTCCAATATGTGTGAGTTAGCTTCTGACTCTGCTAAGTTTGCATAAAAATGATCTATCAGAGTCTGTAATGAAAGCAGACACCAATTGTCTATAGTTTAATATGATCATTGATAAAGAAATTATGTAACCTTACAAAATTATGTAGCCTTCTATTGGTTTCATTCAACTAATTTATATTAACTAAAGTCAAATGAAAAAGTTAAATTGAGAAGTACATAAACATCAACACTTACAACTCGATATACACCTACAATGGCAACATGTGGAAGAATCATTACTTTCATAGTTTCATATTAATAGTATTCTCAATTCCATTAGCTAGTCAATATTTTTCTTGTCAAAAATTGCGAATCATTTCGTTTCCACTGCGTATTAAATGATGAAATCCTTCAAATGCTTGCCAAAAATGCACTATCGACATTTGCCATATTCAGACTAGTAAAATGACGTTGATATAATGTATAATTTGAATCGTAAATTCACAATTTGCCTTTTGTTTCACCCTTCAGTAAACCGCCATTTCGAAATTAGTATCATTACGTCATTTCATCTATACGCTGTCGTTGATTAGCTATGAGCACGCTAACAAACTTCCGGTACGGGCACGATGGCAATAAAATGGATTGAGGATCATGCACATAATAATATGTAGAGGATATTATACCGGGATGCGAAGATATGACCTTTATTTTCGAGTGGTGAAAACAATATTTTATGAACGAGCGCAACGAGGGAGTAAAATATTGTTTTTAACGCGGGAATATAAAAGTTAAATCCTCAAGCCACCGTGTAATGTTTTGTTTATGATACATGTATAGTCTCAAGCAAAAAGATTGTGAAATTTTACGCTCAAAAAGCAAATGGAAAAAGTCACGTGATCGATATCTTCACTGGTGAAGATATGAAATATATGTCACTGTGTATTTTCAGTATCTCACTCTCTACTATACAGGGTGTATAAACTTAGCTAAACAATTTAATTTTCACATGGGAAAAAGAGCTGTTATTTAGCTCTTCTATGATGCCCTTCTTAAAAATCGTAACGATGAGAAATAGCCACATACTCGTCAAATAAAAATTGGCGGTCGAAATCACATTCTTCCACCGTTGGGAATTGAAAATACATTAATCAATTATGCAAAGTTAGTCAATCCAAAAGCAACGCTAGCCTGCTGCAAGCTATTTGTTTCGTAAAAAGTTTTGACTGATCAATGTTCTCTGTTCAGCGGTTAATTGAACCATGTTTTATGGGCGTTCGTATTGAGTGATTGTCTCACTAAGACGAAGATCGACGAGTTGAACTCATTTTAGATGATTTAACATTCAATTTTATGGGATGCAATTCCCAACGGTGATTTCTACCGGGAATTTTTATTTGACGAGTATGTGGCCATTTGTCATCGTTACGAATTAAAAAGCGTATCATCGAAAAGCTAAATAGCTGTTCTTTCGTCTTATGTAAAAATTTAAATGTTTAGCCATGTTTATGAGACACGACAGCGGCGGACAGCCTCTTGAATTTCCATATAGCGATTTTTAGACACTCTTCCTCCAAAAGCTGGAATGCCTTTTCAATTCTTTAAAAAAGAATTCGGGTAGCATACCACAGGACCTTCCTAGTTTGGAGTCCGTTCCCCCCTTTTTGGGAAAGATTGACACCCTTGGCAAAGACCAAGATATTTTGGGCAAACAGAGCACGTCTCTGAGCTCACGACCTTCTCTGAGCCAGATGGCATTTTTTTTGTATTTTAAAATACTCTTGTCAAAGGTGTATTGAAACTTCACAATCGCACGAATCGTCACGTTTCGATATTTTCAGCCAGCTACGCCACTGCTAAAATCTCAAGCATTTGTTTGACCCATGCTTTATTAAAACGTTTTCTCGCTTAGTACATTTACCGTGTTGCCATAATTAAAACACAATAGCGTGCAGTCATATTTGTACTTAGTGTTTTTCGAAACAATGTGGCGGAAATGCGTTTGTTTTTTGGATAGACATGCAGACGAGGGGTCGCATTCTAGTAAATGAAGAAAGCCTCAACAACGCGGACCCCTGCCTATTGTAAAACAATACTAAAGGATAAAGACGTTTGGCTGTACGATTGATCATATTTATTGAACGTAGTGGTAATAATTTTGTATTTGCAACTTACAAGTCTTTCAGATTTTATTAATTCATGATCGATGCAAATTATATATGCCATGCGTAAAAAAGCTGAATATGTTTTGTTATTAAATTATGTAGGCAAACCAGCCAGTTAGGATCGCCCAGTACAACATTTTAGCAGCAGCGTTAATCCAATTCGGTAGTCATTTCGAGAATCTATAACACGAAGGGCTATAGCGGTTTAAACGTGAACCAGAATATGCAATCACTCAAAAATTGAGTTTACAAACTTATGTACTTAGGTTTTGGACATGATTTTACAATATACATTTTCCCTCCAAAAATCACAATAAAACGCACTAGTCTTGCATTAAGTTACATTTCACTGAACACTGAGTTTCGAAACTTGCAGTTCATCTATAGAGATCATTAGACAGATTTAGATCGAGGACTCGGACATCGAAGACGACGTGAAAATGGTGTGTTGTTCCCATGTATGGATATCCCAAGTCATTTTAACGCCATTTTTACGTCGTGTTTGACGTCCCTGTCTTCGATCTAAATCTGTCTATTGAATCCGACGTTTGAGCTAGGTCTAAATTACAGTAGCTTTACATCAACCTAATTTTCCCTTAAAAAATCACAGTTAACCGTACTAGTCTTGCATTAGGCTAAATTTCACTGAAAAGTTTCGTAATTTACAGTTCACCCTATCCGATCTAAATGGATCATCAGACAGATTTAGATTGAAAACGCGGACGTCTTTGACGTATGGGTATGGCACGCCATTTTCACGTCGTTTTCACGACGTCCGCGCCCTTGGTGTGCAACGTTTTTGGGCGTTTTCATTTTTTTATCATTTCGTTTTTCACGCTAAAACGGGTGCAAAAACTATCAATTTACGACAGAAGTTGTAGTTGTTTTAATATATTAAAGATATTTTCCTTTCGACTGTGTGAGCAAGGCGTCAAAACGCTTAAAAGGACAAATGCATTTTTGAAAACTCTTGAAAACGACGCCTGTGTACACATCAGCCCAAATCTGTCGATTTTTTATAAAACGTCATCTTGGGTTCGATTCTCAAAAACAAACGTGTTCGTTTCTCTTGTACTGCATTATATGTTACGCATTACTGCGTAAATATACGTTGCCAAAACACTGTTCAAAATACTTCTGATAACACAATTTTTAAAATGAGATGAACTGGTACGTTCGTCTATATACCTCATCTAAAACCACGTAGACAACACGTTGATAACACGTTGAGATTTTCGATCATAAGAACAAAATAGTTGCTATCGTTCTTACGTGAGGCAACGACCATCTGCATGACCGAAATGACGCGTTTCACATGCATGTTGTTGTGAAACCCAGCAACATGTATTCTCCTAGTTCCTTACGACATATTTATTGTTATATTTATTTGTAAATATGACTTACTTTGTGCGGATGTAGCTTCACCAAGGAACACATTTTCACATTAAGAACGTGCATGTCAGAAGTGTAAAGTATGTCTGTCAGCATACAACTGAAGTAATACAAAGAATCGTTAATTCATTTTACCAAAAATTTCATGAATGTAACGCAACAACAGTACGCTCAACAGGGGTTAATAACAAGCTGATACAATTGTTAACTTGACCATAGGGTGTTTACGGTCTACGACGTGGCTGTCTCAACGACGCAGCCTAAATTTCAGTCCATAAATGTATGAGCGCTAAACAATTTGATTACTGTAATAAATATTTGACGCTTTTTCAAATGGCCTTACGAAGTGCGGCTACAGCTATTTAATGTTTGTTGTAATTTCGACTTTAAGTAACAGTTGCTTAATTAAGCCTATTTTCCTGGTCGTTAGTTGTCGCTGGCACGACAAGTGGCTGGTGCAATATAGAGTGTCAACAAAACTTCATAGTAAAACGCTGCAATCATTAAGACTGATTTGCATATGACACACAAAAAGACTATTAGTATATTAGACTATTTCTCATCTACCGCTTGTCGTGCCAGCGACAACTAACGACCGAATGGAAACTAGTCTTTAGCTAAAAGTCGCTTCAGATTCTATCGCATTCCCATTAAGCACCGCGCTCCCATTGTTTTTCCACTAATCTCTATTCCCAACTGAAGCGACGAGGGACGAGGCAGGCTTGCCTCTACAAATTCCATTCCCGGGCCGATATTATAAGTGCATATGCAGAAAGCGAGTATATCGAACTGGAATATATAGTAAATATATGATAACTTGAAACAGTATTGTGTTTTGCCCAGATTGGGTTTGACATGCATTTTTGGTACGACTTGGCTGTTTATGCATCCAAATGCACAATCTGTTATTGTAGGTGGATTTCACTAAGTAATTATACAAGGGGAAACACAATTTCCATGCATGCAATGAAGAGTTATACCTGCATTGGGGACCTGTCATACTTGTATGAGCGACTACATAACGGTAAATCGCGTGCATTTGCAACCAAACTATAGCCAGTAAAGTAATTATTATTACATTCAAATGCAAATTATTTTGATAGTTGAAATATTTTCACTTCCTTATAACGGTACAGTATGTATAAATTCCCTTGAGACCTGATTACTGTCGATCAAGTTCTAGTTGCAAAACATCTACTATACAGGGTGTCTCAAAAAAACCCAAAATCATTGAAATTGACGTATTGTTCGATATTCAATGCCCTAGCACTAAGTTAATCCCACGAGTGCATAAAAGATTGACATAACTGCTATAATGAATGGTAATACTGAGCGTAAACTTGTTATGTCAGGCATAAAGTACTAAACCCACAAATGCATATTACGCATATTACAATTTACGAAGCATTTTTAAATTCCCATGAGCAAACAAACGTTCACTTTACAAAGATATTTTAATTTTTTAAAACAAATTAATCACCCTGTCAAAATCCTTTATGTTACGGCATTGAAATTCGAACAATACGTTATTTCAATGATTTTGGGGTTTTTTTGAGACACCCTGTATATATACACGAAGCCATTCAGTCACACTTCTTTCTATAGCTGAGGAGAGCATGAGGAAACCACCTTCTCTTCGAATCTCGCCACTAGAAATGTTTGCGTATATCAGTATATAGGCCTAACAATAATTCACTACGATCGATCGAGCTATAAGTTTGAAATACCGGCCGCTTTAACATGATGCATGCATGACACATGTATCGACATTCAATTTATTCAGGATATAGTCCCGTTCAGTCACAACGAATAACAACCAAGTATTTTGCCTAAGCGTTATTATTATTATTATAAGCTTTATTTCGCATGACCTATTTACAGGTATTGCAGCATTTATCTAAAGTATCTATAATAATGGTCAGAAATGACCTAAATATCTATAATAATGGTCAGAAATGACCTAAAGTATTTATAATAATGGTCAGAAATGACCTAAAGTATCTATAATATATAATGGTCAGAAATGACTTAAAGTATGTATAATAATGGTCAAAGATGACCTAAAGTATCTATAAGGATGTATAAAGTATCTATAAAGTATCTATAATAGTATATACATGCAGTAGTTAGGTTATTTATCCTACTGCGTTTTGTTCCATGGATCTGAGACTATTTTCTCTGTTAGCAAAACACGTGGAGATAAGTTCGGAAAAAAGATTAATGATTACTGGATCGTTGGAAATCATTGTGTGTTGCAATAATTTTCGTTTACTTTCATTTGTTACATTCAGATCAAATATTGTTTTCAAAATCGGATCTGAGTTGTCTCGAAGTTGATTGTATTTTTGGCATGCAAGACTGAAGTGAAATTAATCTTCTATTTCGCCAGACTTGCACAGTTTGCAGGTGCGTTCTTCACGAGGGATATTTTGGTATCTCCCGTATTCAATTTGTAGTTTGTGGTTGCTTATTCGAAATTGCGTAAATGTTCTTCTTGTTGTTGGATTTTTAATGATGGATAGGTATGGTTCAACTTTGTATTCGGTTTTGAAAGTGGATAGAAATGTTAGTTTAGAGGAATCCGTTATTTTATGTTTCCAGAATTTGATGTATTTTTCTTTCATTTTGTTTACAACCGTCGTAGTGTCATAGTTTAAGATAGCTAGTTCAATATTTAATTCGTTTGGGTAGTAAGGTTTCAGTAGATTAACTGTTTTTGAGTAATATGATTCTTTATGGTTGGTATAAAGATCTTTGGATATGTTTAAGCTTTGTTTCGCAATTGAGTTTTCGGGTAGCTGGTAGATTAAGATGTTTAAAATAATTAATTATGTTTTTCTTGATTGTTAAGAGGAGAGGGAATTTACCAAGTTCTCCCCTGCAAGCCACATTTGTTGCTTTTCTGTTTACACCCAAATATAACTTGCAGAATCTTTCGATTTCTGAGTTCTCCCATTTATTATAGTCGTTTTTTTGTAAGCACCCCAAATTTCTGAGTTGTACAGTAATATGGGGGAAATGATCGAGTCAAAAATCTTCATTGCAAGTTTTGGTGTTAGTTTGCGAAAGTCAATGTTTTTTCGGATTTTATAAAGTGCATCAAGAGCTTTTTCACCCAGTTGTTGCTGAGCAAGTTTGAATTTTCCGTTTTGTGACATTTTGAGGCCAAGGTAATTGTGTTCCTTAGTTGTATCTATTTTTTTGTCTCCAATGTGAAATTGTATCTTGGTCGGTTGGCTAGAGTTACGTTTTTGAAAAATCATAATCTTTGTCTTTTTAGTATTTATATGCAATAACCAATTTTCACACCATTCATGGAGTTGATCAAGGCAATTTTGAAGACCTGATTTTGATCGGGAGAGTATTACTAGGTCATCTGCGTATAGTAGACTATTTAATTCGGTTCCGTTTGGTAGCATGAAAGGGTCTGATTCGATTTTTTCGAAAAGTTTCGGTATTTCATTGATGTAGATATTAAAGAGTAATGGGCTTAAAGTGCATCCTTGGCGAACACCTTTTTTGTATGGGAAAAAGGGGGTTCAGCTTTCTGAGACTTTGATCGCACATTTAGTATTAGAGTACATGTCTGTGATAAGATCATAGAAATGTCCTCCTATTTTGTTCTGCAATAATTGATAAAACAGGCCTTGGTGCCATACAGAGTCAAAGGCTTTTTTAAAGTCAACGAAGCATGCGTAAATTTTTTTGTTTTCGTTTTGGTTTATAAATTTGTCGTGTAGAGTTTTCAGTGTGAGTGAGTGATCCGCAGTTCGATTTCCAGGAATAAAACCAATTTGGGATTAATGTATCAGTTTTTTTTTCATTTACAAAATCCATTAGTCTAGTGTTTAGGATGGAGCAAAATAGTTTTCCCATGAGCATGCAAATTAAAAAGCGGCAACCAGTAGAAACCTGCGATTTTGCTTATGCTTACGTTTCGATAATGATATTAATGAGGCTATATGTCCTTAGATGCAGGTCAACTATAAGGACCTGTGCGAGTGTTTAACTAAGCTGATTTAAAATTTAAAATTAATCAAAACCTACTTCGTCTATACGTAGTTGTTAAAACCTCTCGAACAAATAGTTTATGTTATCTCGTTCTTATAATTTTGCATGTAAAATTTGTCTACACTTGGAGATAAGTTCGTCTCGTGTGTTCAAAAGGCGTGCGTTTAGTTCTTTCAAGATGGCTAGTTTTTCACAGAGGCGTAACCCGCATTGGTTGGATCCTTTGTTGTAAGTCTTTGTTGTGTCAATGATTGCAGGACCAACACATTTTGTATTCTTTTTCTTCGTTCTTTAGACTCCCACATATTTTGACAATGATGTTTTGTTGCTGTAATCAATGTTGTTGAAAGAGCTCTTGTGTTGAATATAAAGCGCTTTTCGAATGTTCCCTCAGTTCTCTCAATTTAGTTTAGTTTAATGAATTTGTCACGTTTACATAGAAAAAATTTTACAATCACAACTGAGACTAGAACAATAAATAAAACTAACAAAATAATTAGTACTTGTGACAGGAGTCTGAAACAGAACTTGAGTCCCAATTGATATCAAACAAGTTAGATGTAATCTCTCCCTTGAGGATCGTCATTCGTGGTTATATGGGCTTTATTCACGATGTTTGTGACGAGAATTTTCTTTTTAAGTGGACATTGTTCTTTTGTATTGCAATTGCAGCTTTCGTGCGTGTTCTTGTTTCGTAACTGAGGGAACATTCAAAACACGCTTTATTCAACACAGGAGCTCTTTCAACAACATCGATTACAGCAACAAAACATCATTGTCAAAGTATGTGTGGAGTCTAAAGAACGAAGAAAAAGAATACAAAATCTGTTGGTCAATCATTGACACAGCAAAGGCTTACAACAACGGATCCAACCAATGCGGGTTATGCCTCTGTGAAAAGCTATATATAGCCATCTTGAAAGGACGAAACGCACACCTTTTGAACACACGAGACGAACTTATCTCCAAGTGTAGACATGAAAACAAATTTTACATACAAAATTATAAGAACGAGATAACATTAACTATTTGCTCGAGAGGTTTTAACAACTACGTATAGACAAAGTAGGTTTTGAATTAATTTTAAATTTTAAATCAGCTTAGTTGAACACTCGCACAGGTCCCAATAGATTTTATTTCGACTGAACTTTTGTAATTAGCACAGTAGCTTAGTACAGCCTCGTACCCAGGGGCAATTAACTAAAAATAGGCACACTACAGTGTTTTTTATAGATCAGTGGCTGATTGAGCGAGCGCACGGAGGTGCTTGGGCAGGACGCAGCGGGTTAGCTAAGCGCCTGGCAGAATATGTAGATTTCCGCCTCTCACTTGTGCAAAAAGTGATAAATACGTAAAGGCTTGAAAATGTGAAAATTTTTGAAAACTATTACAGGGGGTCCAACTAAGAGCTGTGTTATGAATATGAATAAAACATTACTTAAACGTAATATGAATAAAACATCATAACGTAATATATTTAAATTATTGCACTTACTTGTATAAATCATAAGAGCTTGTGTTGTTCGCCACCACAGAAACATAACTAAATATATTGTATTTATTGTATTTTCATGATTTATGATAAAAACAATAAATATTTGCGTAGTTTTGTCATAAATCATAAAAATACAATAAATACAATATATTTAGTGGCGAACAAACGTTTCGTGGAAATATGCACCCCCCTGTCATGTGTCCACGAGAAGTTTTCGCGAAGATTGCGCGTGACTTTCAAATGACTTGTTTTTTATTTTGAACCTACCCTTGTAGAATCCGACATATTTATAACCTATTTTATGCCTATTTTTTTCTCTATTTAGCCCTATTTGTTCCGTATTTTTTCAAACATATGACTATTTTATTACTATTTATCAAATTTCATAAAATAGTATACGACTATTTACACCCTATTTAAAATATAGGTTATTTATATTTTTCAAAAAAATAGCTTTGAAATAGATATTCAAATCCTATTTGAAAGAGTAATTGACGGAATCTCACTATAAAATAGCTTTTAAATAGCTATTTAATTCCTATTGATGACAAACGAGTCAGTTAAAATAGTTTTAAATAGCTATTTTTAAACTATTTTTGCTTATCTTCTTTGGAGCCATTCTTAACATAGTTATTAAATGGCAAAATAAATAGATCTTAAATAGCTATTTAATTCCTATTCATAGGAAGTTGTGGCGAACTTTGTTCAAAATAGCTATAAAATAGCTATTTTTAAACTATGTTTGCTTTTATTTTTGGAGATATTATTGAGTATTGTTAAAATAGTTATTAAATAGGAAAATAAATAGATCTTAAATAGCTATTTAATTCCTATTCATAGAAAGTTGTGGCGAACTTTGTTCCAAATAGCTATGAAATAACTATTTTTAAACTATGTTTGCTTTTATTTTTTGAATTTTTAGAGCCATTCTTAGAATAGTTATTAATTATTATTATTAACTTTTTTTTGCCCACAAAATATATACAAGTAGTAAAAAAATAATTACAGTAGTATATTGGGCTAGGGACTTTTGGAAATCCTATTGGACTTTTATAGTAAGGCCCCTAGTTTTAGTATTCTAGTGATAAAAGACTATGAAAGAAGAAATTATATACAAGCAGAAACTATTTACAACAAATTGAAAGATGAAAAAAAACTAAGAAATAAAATAGTACATTACTATCATTAGTGTTCCTAAGGCTATTGCTAAGGTTTTTATAATTTATTTACATTAATTAGATAATAAGTAAAGGGATTTTGCTTTTCTCTTAAAAGAAAAATAAGTTTTAGTATTTTTAATTTCGTCATCAAGAAAATTCCATAAAGAAATTCCTTTGTTAAATACAGTGTATATACGGTAGTTTGTTCTTTTATAACTCACATGTAACTTGGTAGAATTTCGCGTATTATAGTTGTGTACATCGTTATTTTGTTTGAAGTAATCATTATAAAAGTCCGGCAAATTTTGACAATAGTAGCGACGATACATGAATAAACTACATAAATAATCATTAATTTGGTAGATGTTCAAGATTTTCAAATCCAAAAATAGTGGTTTTGAATGTTCCATATAGGATTTAAAACTAATTAGTCGAACAATTTTCTTTTGCACATTCAGTAACTTTTGAAGCCTGGTTGGGTACGTATTTCCCCAAACTAGATTTCCGTACGTGAGGTATGGATAGACTAAAGCATAATATACCAATTTCAAACTGTTTTTGTTAATAAAATGTCTTAATTTTGCAATCAAACCCGCGGATTTTATTACATTTTTCTGAACTGAGCTAATGTGGTTCTTCCATGAAAATTCGTGGTCAATTAATACGCCCAAAAACTTTACATAAGATGCTTGTTTAATAATATTGTTATTTATTTTGAGAGTAATTTCTTGATTCAATGGTTTATTTCTTGATTTAAAAATGATAAATTTTGTTTTGGATGGGTTGATTGATAATTTATTGGCATTTAGCCATGCCACTATTTTATTCATTTCCTTTTGTATAATGTCAGCTAATATTTTTTTAAACATGAATTTGAACAAAGAACATTTGTATCAACAGCATATAAAACAAAAGAAAGGATGTTACTACAATTTTCAATATCATTTATGTATATTAGAAATAAGAGTGGTCCAAGTATTGAACCCTGTGGGACTCCAGTCGTAACATTCATTTCATTTGACCTATGTTGCTTATATTTGACAATTTGGCTTCTTTCCTGTAAATAATTTGTAAACCACTGTAGACATATTCCTCTAATTCCGTAGTGTTCAAGTTTTTTTATTAGAATTTCGTGATTCACTGTGTCAAAGGCTTTAGAAAGATCAAGGAAAATACCTATTGTATATAGACCTTCGTCCATTGCCTTCGAAATCTTATCGGTTAGCTCAAGAATGGCATGTTCAGTTGATTTATTCCTTCTAAAACCAAATTGATGTTCTGAAAGTATTTGATGTTTCTCAACATAGTTATATAGTCGTTTGTGCATAAGTTTTTCAAGTAATTTAGAAAAGCAAGTTAAAACCGATATAGGTCTATAATTTTCAAAAAGATTATTTTCATTAGCTTTATAAATAGGACTAACTATAGCTAGTTTCAAAAAGTTTGGTATTTTTCCAGTTTGAAACGATAAATTATAAATATATGTTAGAGGCTTGATTATATTTTCACTAATCTTTTTTATCATTTTCGCACTTACTTCATCATGTCCTGCACTTTTATTTTCATTTAAGTTATTAATTTCAATTTGCAATTCATATTCTGTCACTGGTTCAATAAACATACTTTCAACATAATTACCATTAAGGTAGCTTTCGTATGTTATGTTATCATTTCCTGGAATTTTTTTTGCTAGTTGAGGGCCTATATTTACGAAATATTCGTTAAATTTGTTAGCAATTTCCTGAGGATTCGTAACATTGTTATTTGAACTCTTTTG
>CACRXK020003805.1:19007-34463 GCA_902702795.2 Paramuricea clavata | reverse complement strand
GGCTACTACTAAAAAGCGATACAGCGATACAACGATACAGCGATACAGGAACCGGAACCTGGAACCGGAACCTGGAACCGTGCATAAATTATGCAAATTAGAGCATTTTGCACCACAGGAGATATACATAATAATAATTTACAGGGGGGGCGCAATTCAAAGATAGTATAAAATATTAAATGCTAAGCATTTATTTTGATTTTTTCAGTAAACAAAACAAAGAATGAACATCGTTGTAGTATACTATATTACGAAGTAAAACATGCTTCGTAATTGCGCGGCGATTCTTTTTGTCTGTTTTGATATGACTGCATGTGACACACTTAGTTTATTTAGCCGCCCGGCCGCACTTGATCATGAAATGCCAGCTGACAGAGAAGGGAACCACGGCACGCAAAGCAGATTGCGCTGAATTCAGCAGCAATTTATTGTGCGCTAAAGTAATAAGAGTGTAGTCAGTTTATGATGCAATCCAATATTGAATGTGGTGTATACGCTGCGAACACGCGAATATTGCGAATATTATTCATTATTAAATGTATTTTTGACATTGAAGTTACCTTCATAACTTCATTCATGTTTGTGATTGATGTTCAAGCGGATATTTTTAGGGTAAATAGCACATTCAATGTTGAATTCGTTTCATAATCAAGTGCGGCCGGGCGGCAAAATAATCTAAGTGCGTCACATGCAGTCATATCAAAACAGACAAAAAGAATCGCCGCGCAATTATGAAGCATGTTTTACTTTGTAATATAGTGTTACAACGATGTTCATTCTTTGTTTTGTTTACTGAAAAAATCAAAATAAATGATTTGCATATAATGTTTGATACTATCTTTGAATTGCGTCCCCCCCCCCTGCAAATTATTATCATGTATATCTCCTGTGGTGCAAAATGATCTAATTTGCATAAATTATGCACGGTCCCAGGTTCCGGTTCCTGTATCGCTGTATCGCTTTTTAGTAGTAGCCGTTTTCACTCCTGATATTTGGGCTACTACTAAAAAGCGATACAGCGATACAACGATACAGCGATACAGGAACCGGAACCTGGAACCGGAACCTGGAACCGTGCATAAATTATGCAAATTAGAGCATTTTGCACCACAGGAGATATACATAATAATAATTTACAGGGGGGGCGCAATTCAATGATAGTCTAACATACAATATAGATTTTTTTTTTTTTTTCCATTATACAGTTACAGTTTTGATAAAATATAAAGATACAATTCATATGGAAGGAAGACTAACAAGCCCGTCAGGGCTTTTCTAGTAGTCCACCCTAAAAAATTTTAAAAACAAACTAATATAACAAAGGAGAATAGTGTCAGATAATGCAAGGCATTTTGATTTTTAAATTAAACAAAACAAAGAATGAACATCGTTGTAGCACTATATATTACGAAGTAAAACATGTTTCGTAATTGCGCGCGCGGCGATTCTTTTTGTCTGTTTTGATACGACTGCATGTGACGCACTGAGTTTATTGATCTTTATTTAGCCGCCGCACTTGATTACGAAATGCAACAGACAGAGAAGGAAACTACGGCACGCAAAGCATATTGGCTAATTGCGCTGAATTCACTAGCAATTGTGCGCTAAATAATTAGAGTGTAGTGTATGTAGTGTATGATGCAATCCAACACTGAATGTGCTATATACGCTGCCGTATTCGGAATACGCGAATATTGCGAATATGCTGCATGACTAAAACTGATATCCGCTTCATTAGTCGTGTCTCTTACCCTAATATAACCGAGTCGAGTCACATTTCAGATTTCCCCCTTTCCTGGTCTAACGTTATATTATATAATCTCCAAAGGCAACTATAAGTAATAGTATAACAGAATATCAAAAATAAATCTATATTGTTGTTATGCCTTCAACAGTACGTATAATGTGTACACCCTTTTAAGTTTAACTTGTTTTTGTAACAGGCTACTCACAACTAACTGGATATAGCTACAATATTTGTCACATTTTTGTATTATCGTGGTTTAAATATAGTACTATCAAGTACCGTTTCCGACATTATAAAAGCAAAATCTGACATTGAAGAAGCTGTTAAAGCGACCAAACTTCAATGAAGTTATCTATATGTTTTCGACGCTGAATTTCAATCAGACAAATCAATTTTTCATTTATTAAATGAATCTTTTACATTGACTCCTTCATATAAACTTCATTTATGTTTGTGATTGATTTTCAAGCGGATATTTTTAGCCAGCATGCAGCTGATATTTATTCTATTAGTTTATATTCGCGATATTCGCAGTCTATATAGCATATTTAATGTTGGATTGCATCATAGACTACACTCCATGCTGAATTCAGCGCAATCTGCTTTGCGTGCGTGGTTCCCTCTGTCTGCTGGGAATTCGTAGTCAAGTGCGGCGGCTAAATAAACTGAGTGCGTCGTCACATGCAGTCATATCAAAACAGATAAGAAGAATCGCCGCGCAATTACGAAACATGTTTTACTATGTAGTGCTACAACGATGTTCATTCTTTGTTTTGTTTAATTTAAAAATCAAAATGCCTTGCATATAATATTTTAGACTATATTTTAGACAATTGAATTGCGCCCCCCCCCTGTAAATTATTATTATGTATATCTCCTGTGGTGCAAAATGCTCTAATTTGCATAATTTATGCACGGTTCCAGGTTCCCGTTCCAGGTTCCGGTTCCTGTATCGCTGTATCGTTGTATCGCTGTATCGCTTTTTAGTAGTAGCCTGATATTTGCACTCCTACCGGAAGGCTGTAAGACACACCTTTGACCTGTTTGCTAATGAGTGATCAGGTAGTCAAGGGCCAGTATCAGCCGGCCATGCGTGATAAATCTTAGCAAACCTAGACATGTAGTTGCACGCATCTACAGTTTCACATCTACAGTAGTATAGGCTATAGTTGAGAGACAAGAGCCTGGATCATGTGGTCGAAAGACGAAGATCCTTTGGCGAATTGTTCACTAATTACACCACAACCTTGTGAAGAGGAGAGGAATTCCAAGCATATCGAAAAGAATGCGACAACTTATGAATGTGTCTCGTGCCTTGACGATGTTTTGTTTCCACCTAAGAAGAAACTCTTGCCCGCTGAGTTACGAAAACTAAACAGTATAGCAATCTTACTGTGTGTACTCACTCTACTGGTAGCAATGTCTCTGACTGGCGTAAGTTATGCGACTTACACAGACTCCAAAAGCTGTAGTATATTCGCGTTTGCATTCGATGCCCTACTTCAGGCTGTATCCTCACTGATGTTGATTTGGAGATTTTCAACTTTCACAACTGTAAGTTTGGAGCAAAAAGAAACAATTACAACACTTGGAGTTGCTTTTGTGAATGCTGTTTCAGCAATTTCTATTATTGTACCAACTGTTGGGGTTGTGATACGTCAAGAAAAGGCCACAAATGCAAGAGTGTCAGTGATAGTAGCTGCCGTAGGAATGACATTATATGCTGTATTATCTGTTCTCAAATTTAAAGTATCTCGAAAGTTAGGAAGTTCAGCTCTTATGACGGATACAATAGATTCTTTCGGTGGAGCACTGCTTGGTTTGAGCGTGTTGGTGTCTTCCCTCATTTTGCTGTTTACAGAAAAATTGTGGTTTCTAGACGCTATTGTAGCGCTTGGTATTGCTGCACTCATGTTTTTATATGCTGTGGTTGTTATAGTCAAGCAAGTTATCATGTGGAGAAATACCGAGACAGAGGAGTTATAATGTTACTTAAAGTAACAGCTGTCATTCTTTGTTATAATTATAAAATAAATCAAGACAACTTCAAAGTTAATAGCCGCATAAATTCTGCGTCGCAGGCTAGATTGGTTGAATTATAATCTGGTCACGCTTCAGTTCAAAATGGGTTGTTCCTTCAACCACGGATTTCACTGCTGTTCGATTTGTTTGATCTTGAAACACAATCTTTCATCAGTGTAAGAGGAGATAAAATAATTGACAGACAAACAACTCTGTCGCAATAACATGCCAGTGCATACAGTATATTGTTTCAATGGGATCTGGATACGTCGGATTACTATAAATGGTTAATAGCACTTGCAAGTCGGCAAAGTCAATATTTTGATAGTGTTATTGTTGATTTTAAGATGTCAGCATTGTCTAAACTAAAGGCCGACTGTATGAAATGAAACTTTTTCGTGCCCTAGCCCTACGCATACATGTGCGCGAAAAAGTTTAATTGCTGGTTGTACACCATACGTATATACGGTGCTGGTTATGCCCCGGCCGGCGCTCAGCGTTTACATTCCATATTGGACTGAAGGCCGTTTTCGACTTCAATCGTACCGCAACGAAGCGTATTTCTTTGTTTCCTGAGCACTAGAGTGGAACTAAAAACTTCGACACAAAAGAAAATGCCAAGGTACGTTACGGCTGAAGTGGACTGTGGGGCCTTAAAATGCCACTAACCCCCTTTTTTCATATAATAAATAACCGCTATTTACGGAGTACAAAACTGGAAAAAATTTTTTAATCGGTTGAATTCTCGCTATTCTATGGCTTCTCAAAGTTTGCACACATTTGTTCCACGACCGAGTTTTGGGAGACTGGTGAGAGTTCAATCGTAACGTATGGTAGCATTTTCTTTTGTGTCGAAGTCATTAGTTCCACTCTAGTGGTCAGGAAACGAAGAACTACGCTACGATACGATACGATACGATTGAAGTGTCGTACCATAACGTACAGGTGAGCATGCGCAGTTTGAAGATGGGTTTTCAAGTTTACGTACTTCCGGTTGATTCGCGTATAAAAATAAAAAGTTCGTCGCAAGTCAACTTTTTAGCGTACTATGGAAGTATTAACCAATCAACATTCACTAAATTTTGAAATTTAAAATTTGTTTTGATACGTTACGGTACAGTACGCTTGGACTGGAAAACGGCCTTAATTAAGAGCTCGAGGGTTAGGGCTCGAGGTTCGTATACTGCAATGCTGCAGTTCTCCACAAAGATGATCGTGTTTAGTCGCAAGAAATTAAAAAGTTCAAATTTTGCACAAAACAAAATGTTGTTCGAATGACTCCAGGTAAAACTTAGAAAAATTTTGTGAAACTTTTTTTAAAAAGAAAAGTATGGGGAGTATTGTTTAGATAGAGTATTGGTTTAGATAGAGTATTGGTTTAGATAGAGTATTGGTTTAGGGCGGAAATGAATTGAACTGTTTTAACAATGCTGATAAAATTGTATTACAAGCGTATGCATGCACTGGTAACGATTTGGATTCCCTGCATGCAAAACTATTATAGTTTTATATAAACCATAGGAATAATAGATGTTATTTTTATGATATAGACTGAACTCTGTAAAGTTACATTATGGCGGATAATCGTTTCTTGCTCAGTCAGGGGCTGTTGATATGTGCTGGCTAACTGGGCTTATTAGTGTCACGAAAGTCTTTCCTTGGACGCAACAAAAGATTTGATTTAACTATTTCAAGGAAAGTTTGCACCTAACTTAAAATCGACTATTTCTTTCAAGATTATTTCCCGCAAGATTTGAAGCCATAGTAAGATGCGAAAGAAACGAGTCAGCCGCCCGGTTTAGTTAACCCATAAGCTATACAAATCTCATAGTCATATTAATTTTTGAGGAAATCAGTCAACCGTACTCGCATGCATGATGGTTTATACACAAGAGTGACATACCTGTAACACGTGATAGTACTTCAGTACTACCGTTCCTTTTATATCCAGACAAGGAAAACAATCGTATTGAAGCTGCATGCAATATACTTCTACTGCTTTTACAACTTCAACTGAACATAAACTTGTGGTTTTAAAATGCAATCCGAATCATTTCTGAAAATTTGAAGAAAAAAAATCTATGAAATCTGAATGTTCCCACCAGGGATTTCATTTAATACCAATACTCCCCTGTCGAGGAACTCGATTTCCAAGGCTAACCATTACCAGTCAATTATTTCAGACAGGTAATCGAAGAAAATGAGAGAAAAATTACCAGAGCGATTGATGTGTGGGTTGAAATTCATGCAAAGACCACAACAAACATGTGTGTGATTGAGGAAAATTTTTAATACTTTTTCTTTATATATAGAAGAAAATTTTCAATCCTTTTGAAATTCGTATTTCATGAATTACAATCTTATTTCACTATATATTTCAACTAAAAATTTAGCCTCAATATAGTCGGTACATTGGCAGAAGAAAGAGGAAAATGTTATCATGTATACATGTTAACACACTTCTGTAATATGATCTTTTACTTGGAATGCGTACAAAGCCAAAGATCAACAATTTTAATGCATTTCACTCGATTGAACTATAAGTGTTCAACAACAAAAAAATCCTAATATTTACTGTAGCTCAGTTGGTTAGGGCGCTGCAGCGGAGGTTCGATACCTACCAGAGAACCGGCTATATACATGCAGGGTCTATCAATGAAAAAGGTAATCCAACTTTAGCGTGCTCTTGTGCCATCAATATTAAGTGCATGTATCTAATTTTTCCATATAAAACAATTAGGGTTTTAGCTTTTCAATGACACCTTTTTCGTATCATTCCAAGGACAATTGACCAAATACGAGCCGATTAAAAATTGCTGATCAAAACCACATTTTCCCACTTTTGGGCATAATACAGCTAGGTGTGTCAAAAAAAGGCAATCGAACTTGCATGAACTAGCATGGTCGCATGCGTCAGATATCGAGTTTATTGATAAACTTTTTATATAGCAATAAAATTTACTCGGCTGTTCAATGGTACCTTTTTGTGTCATTATAAAGAAAAATGACCGAATAGGAATTGAATAAAAGTTGCCAGTCGAAATCGTATTTTTCCATTCGATCTAAAATTCATCAATTTCAAAAGCTCTAACATATTAGTAAGATATGGGATAAACTTAAATAATTGTTGACAAATGTGATCACTTGTTTGGCAAGACACATTAGTGTTAATTTCTTTTCGGCTTTTGTTATGTACTGCTTAATAATTTATGCACGAAGGTAGAAAAATGTGATTTTGATCGGCAATTTTGAATCGGCTCGTATTTGGTCAATTGTGCTTGGAATGATACAAGAAAGGTGTCATTCAAAAGCTAAAACCCTGATTTTTATTAATATGGAAACATTTGAATCTGTGCACTTAATATTGAGGGCACAAGAGTACACTAAGTTTGCCAGTTTGGATTTATATACACCACGCCGTGGTTGCATTTTTCCGCCTGCTGCTCTGATTAGGTTTAAACATATGACCTCTATAGCCTCGCCACTGCATGCAGTTACATGTATCCCGAGGGGTAAATCCTGAAAGCAGAGGTCCTTGACAGGGAAGCAGGTGCGGTTTTTAAATGCAGTATTAAATAGCCCATTGGGATGGCCGACTTTAGCCTGCTCCCAGCCCGAAATTTTGAAAGCGGAAATTTCGAAACAATATTCAGGCTGCGAGCAGCCAACTTGAGAATTGAGATGCTAAGTTATTCAGTTGGAACGGAGCCATGAGATAAGTGAACCCGGAGCAAGAAAGATTTCAAATCTGAAGATAGGCTGACTGAAATTGGGATTGCTTGCTTCCTCAGCATGCAGTGTACGAAAACTAACTTGTGCAGTCTAAATGAAGTTGAAAAATCTATTTCTGAATGTCCCAATTAACCAGGCGTCCAATGTTCCTCTCACCACGAAACCGGATGAGTTTGGAATTGTACTTTTTTTTTTACTGAACTGAATATACACGAATTCCCCTTTCAAGTTCACAAGGAACGCCTGAATTTGACTACCGTACGAATTCCCATGAGCAAATTATATCGGACAAATTTGAGTTCGTCCAGTCTCAGATAACGTAACAAAGTTTAAAACTTGTGGTACTATGACAAACAATAAGGTTTCCTTAGCGGAACATATTAACGCTATCATTTTTAAGTATACATGATAGCTTTGTAATTTGCAGTCCGCCGAGGAAGCGTATCGTTTGTCATAATGCTTTATTGTTGTTCAGCTTCAACAGACATGCTAGAAACCTTATGCGTATTGGTTATTTTTCACTAATGAACAAACTTCTGTACACGTATACAAATATGAAGTATCTATACCTGTAAACTCGCAAATCATAAATGTTTCGTTCGACTTCTTCACGTCCATCGTTGTTTAACCGTTGTTTGATAGATTTTGTTGTGTCTTGAATTCTTGCTTAGCTGTTATTTCCTGACATTCAGCAGTTTCACTTTAACGCTTACCAGCTCATATCACCATATTCTTCCTCAATCTTCATTTCCCCATTCAAAATTATCATGACAGTGATGGCACTTGTGATTTTTAAGAGCTGGACGATTCCAGTGTATTCGACGTTAAGGAGAACGACGTTTTCCGCACTCCCATCCGTTTCAATTTTCAACGTTATTATATAGTGAGTGCCTCGTGTGTTGCTTCTTTTCTATCTCCCGTTGGGGTTAATGAATAATATAAACTACACATTAGCATTCATCAATCCCGCTGCTGTTATGAAACTTGCATTTTAATTGGTCAGATCTCTGCTTTGTATTTTTGTAAACATGCATGCGGCTTCCGCATTTGAAAGAATTATGCCGAAATGTTAAATTCAGATCAATGGATTTTCATTTATATTGTAGTTGTTTTGTTTCCAGTATAGCCTGCGTCGCATACTCCATGAATTTGTACTTAGAGTCTGCGAAATGCTCCATGAATTTGTACTTAGAGTCTGCGAAATGTTATATGGTCAATATTTCCTATAGAACACTTTCATAGATGAATACCAATTTCAAATTTATTTGCGCACAAGTCACAACACACGAAAGGCAAGATAGATCGAGACTATTTCACATGTAATATAATATAGTTAAGAGTGTCAGTCTCAATATACCTCTGTAACCATGCAGCAAAGACTGATTTACATACAGCACACAAAAGGCAAGATAGGTCCAGGTAATCTCACAACGGTGACACTGATTCGGTCACGATATCCACGAGCGAATCGAAATCTGACTTCAAGTTGGCAAACTGTTACTGACAGCCAAATCAGAGTTCATATATTATCTTTTATTTTAGATCAACAAAGTGATAATCGCAAAAGGTTGGCGATGTTTGGACTGTACATTCTGTGAAGGATGTGGCAAAGGAAGCGATGAAGC
This sequence comes from Paramuricea clavata, assembly GCA_902702795.2. NCBI lineage: Eukaryota > Metazoa > Cnidaria > Anthozoa > Malacalcyonacea > Plexauridae > Paramuricea > Paramuricea clavata. The sequence continues at coordinate 25,337 of CACRXK020003805.1, read as the reverse complement.
CCGGTTGTTGTTATGTGATAGTTGTGATATTAGTTATCATACATATTGTTTGGATCCACCTCTTGATCATGTACCTCACGGAGGATGGAAATGTAAATGGTATGTTGGCATGTATCGTAGACAACAGGCTTTGGAAACTCAATGAACGTGTATGCAATATAAAAAGTATTGTCCTTCGTCACGTTCAAAAAACAACTACCAAAAAACATAGTTGCTTTTGATCGATTGAGCAAAAGTACATATTTTAGCATTAACCAAGTTGCCAATATATAGCGATGTGTTTGTCAAGCATGTGTGTATGTAAATGACCTTGGCCAGGAAAATGTACCTAAGTTATATATACGCATGACTAAAATCATTGTGTGTTAGTATATGAGACGAGCCCTGCTAGGACAGATCTTGCCACGCGCCAGGTTGACTGGGGACAAGTGACGATGTCTGTAATAAAGACAAAATATCATCTTATCTAAATTCGTAAACCATCCGAATTCTTATCTAAATTCTTTATCACTTTGTATCCAGGTGTGTGGTGTGTACCCTGTGCTCGAGGACAACACCTGGCAAGTCATGTAAATGGATGTCGAATTATACCTTGTGTGGACCTTGTGCCAGCCTAACTACCTGTCCAATCTGTAAAACTTTGTATAAAGTAGATGACTTGATGATTCAATGTGTTGAATGTGAAAGGTGCGTGAAACTCGTTTTACCAAGGACATTCCCATGGTGAAAATGCTGTGCTGAGTGGTTATATTACTACCTTAAAAAACAAGCAGAAACTCTTGACGAAGGGCCTTCGCTCGAAACGTCGAGTTTCTGCTTGTTTTTTAAGATAGTAATATAACCACTCAGCACAGCATTTTCACATTGGTACTTACCTACACTGGTACAGATAGTTTTAGTGACATTCCCATGGGCCTTTGCGTCCTAATATTATTTTCGAGCATTCCCTCGGATCATTGTGTTTCCTATTTTCGAATCGCTGTTGAGGGGCTGTGATAAAGTCGGTTCAAAGACTATCATCAACTGTACATATTGTTGTACATCTGCCTCGTATACCCAGATTGCTGGCTGCTGCGCCGCTACGTGATCGCAGTTCTCGAAATTCGTGCGTAATGCAGTGGTAAACAAGAAACCGAAGTGCCTGGGTACGAAGCAGTTCTTATATGTTATTAGGATTCCTGTGTAGTAAAGAACTTCCTCATTTGCTATTTTCACATAAACGAATTCAGATTGAACCTTATGAGGCCCCAGTTACACGATACCGAAGTCGCATCGGAGCGAGTCGAGCGTCATCAACAAAGACGCTTTTCGGCCTCTTACAACTTTTCATATTTGAAGTTTTTGACTAATTCTGTTATATTATAATAATTTTGAGTGCTAAACTCCCCTTGAAACTGTAAAATTTGATGTCGCTCAGATGCGAATCCGGTATCGTGCTATCCCGCCTTCGTACAACCAGGCCCTGTAAGCTATAGGTGACTATGCCTGTCTTACAACATAACTACTCTGCTTAATTGGGGACAACCTTGTTAAACACGTCGATTAATAATCATGAATAACGTAAGGAGAAATAAGAAATTAACATCCCGTATATAAGGCTTTAAATATTTCGTTAGATATCGCAAGACCTGGTGAAAACATATACAGGGTTTCTCTTTCTTTACTTAATTCTTGCGAAGTTGACCTGATGGCACGTGGTTTCCATTTGGTCGCAGATCTGCAGATGTCGTGAGCAATTCATGGTCACCGATATTACATAGTCTGAATATATTTTGTTTTTGTGCACTCAATGCAAATCTGTCTTCACCCAAAGAGCACCGACAGTGTGTTGGCCATCGGTACCTTCACATAGTCACGATCGTCAGGCCAAATGGAAACCAGTTTTACATGTAACACTAACCATGCATGACGCAAATTATCCTAAACTACGCGTGTGTTCAGATTAATTTCTAACGTCGTTTCGTTTCACTTCCCATTTAGATGGCTTCATGCTTACTGTGATCAGTTTACAAAGGAAGAAGATGTTGAACGCGCTGCAGATGCCGGATATAAATGTTATTATTGTCGTCCTAAATCACACAGTTTCTTTTCAATCACTTCCACCAGTACTGTGACAAGCACCTCACGTTGGAGTCAATCTACTGTCAATACTGTCACTTGCATGTCTTCCTATGCTTTTGGGACATTTGGTAAGTTGACTTAAAGATTTTATGGAAGCTTTATCCCAGACTAGCCGTGCTTTAGCAACACGCGACCACTCATGTTGTAAATATTATATGTATTGAGTCCACAAGTGTATTATTCACTTAATGTCTGCTCTCGAAGGAATATATATACTTAATTCTCTCAAGAGATTGTACACGTAATGTCTCGAGAATAGTCGAGATGTCTGTTTCCTCGGGAAATAGAGGTTAGTTTCGAACTTTCGAGAATCTCAATGTTTCTCGAGATGCAGTTGAGAGAAACATTGAGATTGGAGGAAAGGCAAAACTTTATTACTCTTCTCTATTAGATACCGTATTCTTTTAATGGGCTGGAAAAGGCAACACTTTTACACTTGTTGCGTAACCACGAATCAGGCAATCACGTTTAACTTTAAACACCGGCTTTATGATAATGTATATATTGCTCTTTGATGGTCAAAGCATTGAACACATACTTTAATAATCAACCACAAAGTTTATAGGACTTTGCTTCAATAAAAGACTGACTTGCCATATTTTGGTGTTTTGCGCATTTCTAACGGTGATGTAATCTCTCTTGCACACATGTTCCAATATCCAAGTTTCATAATTCGCTATTAGCAATCTGCAAGTTGGAAATGTTTGTAATCGCCTTTAATATCATTAATAAATCGTAATGACATTTTTCAAAACAGTCTATACATACAATCCAGTTTGCATCTGAGGATGAACAGTCGCAGATAAAACCGTTGTTTATTCTCACGAGAAACTCTAGTGATGCTATAGGAAGCATTTGAAGGTTTGAACTAGTTCAGTCATCCAGCATTGGGCTAGTGAAGATCAGATTAAAACTTGATAAATGCTCTTAACAACCAATGAAAGTTTCACGTAAGCATGGATAATGCATGCGACTGTTCATCCTTAGATGCAAACGGCGGCATTTGTTATTTAGGACCATCATCCCCAAAAGCTACCTCTGTTCAACATTATCATCCAGGACCAGGCAGGAAACCTTTACATCCAGTCCAAAGACATGGTTCTAAAGGCACTGTTGAGATGAGTCTTGCAAGTCGTATTGCGCTCGGAAATACTGGAGAGAGTTGTTCACCAGCTGCTATCTTCTTGACTGAGAGTGGTAGGAGACATATTGATGATAGTAAGCGACATCATAATAAGGTGATTAAGAAAAGACGGAATAAGGGGAAGAAAGTGGATCAAGGAAAGAATACCGTCATGAACGTGGAAAGACTACCAGTACAAGGTCAAGGAGCGAGAGTTACAAATTCAGAACACAATCCTGGTGGGGAGAATGATGGCTGGGTAAGACCACTGCAGATATGTATTATGTGTTTTGACAAGCCAGTTCGGAGTTTCGACCGTGCTTCCAAATAATTCGTTCTGAGTTGAAGCATATCAGTGTATTCAACTGTCCAGTCGTCCATTCATGTTTCACATGCATATAGCCACTGTAGTATATTTTTATACCGACATTTTATGCTTACCCTGTGTGAATAAAGAAAAGTGCATGCACTCAATGCATCTTTATGAGTGGTTTTTTTTTTGTAATTTCGAGCCAGTGAACCATGCAAAAATTGCTTGCTCTGAACTCTATGCACTATTTAAATCACTCATGCTTAGCCATATGTTTATTTTTCGCTTCGCACTACAGTTGGACATGTAGTCCAAACTTGGTTTATTTTTGGAGCTGAAAGCATCCGATGTACCATATTATTTCCAGGGCACAGTAGTAAAAACTCGGAAGCGTTTATTACCAGCGTTTAAAACGAAAAGTGTTTTGGAAAACGAGGCGTTTGCCGAGTTTTTTCACATACTTTGAGGTATTTTCTATTTCCTGAGTATTAATGTGCGTAATCTAGCCATATAGTCCCCATATTAAACTACTGTGTGCTGAGCATGGCTTGAGTTGAATAAATATGGCTGTCGACCATGAATTGTTAGACCCTAGGTTTTTCTTCAAATTTTTCAAGTTCCAAATCTTCAATCCAAAACAAATTCCCATGAGCTCGCTTATTTTTTCCACGTCTGTCTGTGAAATAATCAACACACTGCTTTCCCGAGGTCTCACTAAATAAGTATTTTGTTATATAGTATATAAGTGTCAAAATATGAATAATTCACCGGTTATTGGAGTGAACCAAAACCAGATACATGGAACGCCGTAAATGTTGTTTCTCTTGCGAGCAACATTGCAATATTGTCCCACGATATTGCAACTTTGATAGGAAAATTGCTCTGAGCAATTTGCAACCGACGCGAACAAATTGCACTGTTCAAATTTACAAACGATTTGTAAACAAAGTCTCTGATTGGACTATAAGAGAGAGGGAAGCCAATCAAATAGTCTGAGCAACTGGATTGGTGCTTCCCTCTTTCTTATAGTCCAATCAGAGGCTTTGTTTACAAATCTTTTGTGAATTTCAACTTGCAATTTGTTCACGTCGGTTGCAAATTGCTCAGAGCAATCTGCCTATCAAAATTGCAATATTGTAGGACAATATTACAATATTGCAATATATGTTGCTTGTAAGAGAACATCCGGTTTGACTGTAATTTAATAAAAAAAATTTTAATAAAACGAACTTTGGAACTTCACGGTTCACGCGCATGCCCAGTGCACCCATTCTATTGTTGACCGGTCAATAATTGTTTCATTGTGGAGCGGTTGCCCCATCGCCAAAGCATGCAGTGAACATGACGTTTTGTGGACCAGCACGTGATACGGTTTTGACCAATCGGCAAACAGAAAAATTGAACTTTGACACTATGTAACAAGTGAAATTAGTGAACATTGTACTGTATTTTCGACAAAAAACGAAGCATTAGTATTCATCGACATGCCAACCTACATTAAACTTAATAATTGATTTGTTTCTACCTCTCAGCCTGCTCGTCAACCGTTAGTCAAGAAAACAGTAACAAAGAGACGTGATCTAATCAAACCAAACGGTTCTACTGCTACAGATGATAAATTTCAGAGATTACAGGTACACATTAGAAATGTTGTCAATGGTTTACCTTTTGCAGGTTTTACCTTACTTGCAGTTTGTGCTAGTCTGTTGTATTGCATAGTACATATCATAGTATATAGGTTGGTTTGGTAGCTTTACCACCGTCTGTGTCAACCTAAGTAGGATCATCAAGGTCTTATAGGGTTCGTTCAGAACTTGAAGGCCTTGAATTTGATGAAAAATTCAAGGCCTTGAATTCAAAGTCCTTGAACTTATAACGAAGTGCTTGAAAATCCTTGAATTCTTTTAGTTTTTGGATATTTTCTGAAATTGTTTGACATAAAATTGAATTGTTGAATTGATTTCATGTCTTATAAAGTTGTTTGAAATTAACCGAAATTGCCATTTTTAAATTGTCAATGGTATTATGGTAATAGGGTGTTGAATCCGAGTGACGAACCATGCAGAGAAAACTCTACTTGGCCCGGCTGGGATTCGAACCCGCGACCTTCGGTTCTCTGCATGACCGGTATGGTTCGTCACACGCGTAATACCATTAATAGAGAATATATTGGAAATTTGCATTGAATGCCCGGGCATGCATGCCCGTCGAGCCTCGATCCCATGCGAATCCTAATTCGACACTTGCTACGCTTCAGTACCATACGGTTGAAGTGGAAAACGGCACTCACACCGTCTAACTGTTTGTTTTATCCTATCTGTTTTAGGAGAACTTTTTCGGGCGACGTTTGTTAATGTCTACGTCGACATTGTCAGAGAACATACCTCATCCCCAGGCTTCTTCATCTATAATTGTTGCGCAGAATGATATCACGGAGCCTGCATGTCAACCAGTTAATTCAGTCAGGTTTGTATTGATATTGTATTTCATTAATTTCATATTTTCTTTCTTAAAACCAGTTTAAAATATCAGTTTACTACATTATTTAAAACATCTAAGCCTTACCGTAATAAGTTGAAGGTTATGTCAATGAACCATTTGCATTATAGACTAAATTTTGATCTAGACATAAATTTCATCACAGCTTGAAAGAGCATCACAAAATTAGTAATATTCCGAAGTTTCGTTGCGAAATGTTGTAAAATGCGGATAATATAGCCTTGCGAAGTTTGCCGTTTTTCAGTCATTTTGTATTACGTATGGGAAATTGACAGCC
>CACRXK020003805.1:0-18969 GCA_902702795.2 Paramuricea clavata | reverse complement strand
CAACGAAACTTTGGAATATTACTAATTTTGTGATGCTCTTTCAAGCTGTGATGAAATTTTTGTCTAGATCAAAATTTAGTCTATAATGCAAATGGTCCATTGGAATGACTTAAAGCTTGGACTCCTTGGTATAGATGGCTGGCGCCATTATGGTCTCGTTTCTGCACCATACATGGTCGATCCAGTTTTATTTCCAGATCAGTGAATTTTTTTAACTTAACTTTTTACACATATTTTTTCTCGATCTGAATTTTTAGTTGGCCTGCGCCGCCCGCTCTTGCACAAAATTTGCCAGTTGCGCCTCTTCCACCCGTCACGTCGGCTCCTTCTGTTCAAGACATAGAAACCTTACCTGCAGCACCCGACTTGAATCTTCCCGACCCAGATGTTCTGGTGAATCAACTAGGTATGTTAGTGACCGCTGCAGAAGGCGAGAGCATGAGGAACGAACCACGTCCATCAAATCAAGGTAAAGACATACAAATACATGGCACACGTGATAGATGCAGTTATTGCGTTGCCCCTGAGTTAATCCTACTGCAGGTCGAGGGCAGGGACTTACTTAGGTCACGCGTCCCTGTGCTTGAAAAAGTCCTGTGTGTTGAATCTAGTGGTTTCTCCTGTGCTTCGAGGATTCTCTCCGGATCATCGGTTTTTCTATAGATCATCGGTTTTCCTCTCTCACTAAAAACGAAACCTTAGGCATTAAACGTAAAATAACTAACTAACCCTCACAGATCTTTGCCGATTGAGTTGTAAAACCTGTCAAGGCGTAAGAGGCCTTTAAAAGATAATTTCTTGGTAACAATATATACTAAATGTTAATTCCAAAACTGACTATTAAAGACGTGATTGATGATTCAACTTATATAACAAGACGCATGAACAAAATAAACTATTTGTTCTATAACTTTTGCTTCAAGTATCGGTTTATAAAGGATTGCAGCTAGTTTAAACTAGGTATATATATATTATCTGAAATATATCTTTATAATTTTCAGGATTCTGGAAGTAGTACGTAATCGAAGTTAACTTCATCATTTTCATGTATCTTTTGTTCGGAGCTAGTTTTCCTTGTAGTTTACGAATATTTTTTGCAGTTTATGAATTAAAATGACTGAGATTACATCAAACAATGCTGAGAAAACGACATATAAATTTCGAAATCGATTTTGTTATTTATTTTAGGTGGAGGATTAACCGCTGACACGAGAGCAGAGTACACTGGTGGCCCTACTGTGTCATCAAGTGGTAGTCATAGTCAAGAAGGTGTTCATTCGTTAAACGCAGAACAACGTCGTCGACCCTCGCATGAACTGGAAATTCTTGTTCCTCCCGGTGAAGACTTACCAATGGTCGATAGTAAAGATATCGAGGATTTCTTTACGGGCATCGAAATCGAGTTAAACCAGAGACATACCGGTTTAGTTTCTGATCCATTGTTGAGTTCTGTTGGAGTACACGTGACCTCGAACCCAGTTCCCCAGCGTCCTCCCCCACCTCCTTACCCAGATGCTGCACGTGGACAGTATCCTCGTGAGATCCATAGTCACGCGTGGGAGACAATGTCCGTCGGAGAACCGCCTCCTTATCAGACTCAACACCAAGACGGCGTTCACACAAACATGGATATGGTTCATGATCATTCTGCTACAAACGGTGCTCGTGTTGAACCTGAGTTTGAACATATCGATGATGACTTCGGACCACGACGACCTCGTCCCGAGAGTCCCCGAGCTGATAGTCATAAACAGCTTTTGAAATGGCAGGAAGATGAAAAGTTGGGTGCTATGGCAACCATCTCACCAGTTCTTTATGCGAATTTGAACCACCCAAATCTTCGCGACGAGTATCCAGGTACTTGTATAATTTATCTATTCATTCTTACCATACTATGGTATAATCTCTCTGTCTTGAGTACTCTGGCCTCATGACACTTCACTTATGTCGGGATGTCAAGTGACACCAATGTGTTGTACATGTGGCGCTTGGTGAGGGCAAGTTCATATGTATTTATTTATTTAGAATGGGTACCACGATATCGAGCGATGGCAAGACTTTGGAGAAAACTAAGAACTGACGAACGGGAACCATATCGCGTAAGTCAAAACTACCGTATACTCAACCACAGGCAGTTAGCGAGGCAACCGTCCAACCGTCCTATAGACGGCTACTTTTTAATACATGCTCATGGACGGCGTAAGAAAATGCTTTCTTTAAACTGCAACTCGCAAGCTTTGTGATATTTTTTGAGTCCCTCAAAAGTTGTCAGGTGTTTAGTGTATCTAGTACATACGTTTAGGTATTTATCCACGGTTTTAACATCCTGGCTAAACGCTTGCTCTGCCTTAAACATAATATAGCGAAAACCTGAGAAAGGTGGCGATAATGGGTTGCATTGCCCAGCACTTGCGCCAGACTCTTCCACGTGGCACTCCAAAAGTATTAAATACGTGATAGTGTATTTAACAACAGAGTGTTTTAACAAGCAATTTGGTAATTAACAATATCCATCGAAAGCCAGATCTTACAGTCCCTAAAATTTGAAAAGTTACCAGGCAAAGCATGTCTCTGGGGCAGCACTCGCTTTGTCCTGGACAAAACCATATAGGGTGGCAAAAATTCAACGATGATCCTTCTCAAGTAGGGATCCTCGCTCACGTTTTGAATTCTTATATGTCCCCCTTCGTGTTAGAGTTGTAGAGTGGCGATTTCAAATATAGTACTAAATATAGGGACTAGTTAGAGCAAAGCGCGGGAAATCTTTTGTTATCATTAAGCACAAACACACAGTAGCTTACAATAAACCAAATCAAATGTATTACTTTACAGCACAAAGCAAGAGATAACAGAGTGAAGTTGAAGGACCAGATGAAACGAGTAAGTGCTGTATGCTGTCATTTCTTTTAAGTCTGTTTTCCACTTTGTGATGCGAGATAATAGTTCATTATTAGTGTATTTTCAGCGAGGGTATGTTCTCTTCAAGAGTTTCCCAGTTCAGAGGAAGCATGGTAACTAACATAATGTTTGTTGCTTCTATTTGTTCTACTAGAGTGGTGCATCCAAATTCCAACATCCTAAAGAACCTGATGCATCGTCGAACACACAGTTAACGACGAAACCACAAGTACCTGCTGTCAACGGGCTACCCATTGAACATCAGTCTGCTCTTTCCTCAAAGGTTGAAAGCGAGAGACCGATGAATACAACCTTCCCAGGAATGGTCGCGTCGAATCAACGTGTCAACAATAACCCACATGTTAATATGGTGAACAATCCCGAGAAACCTCAAGTCATGCAGTTGACACAACACAATGCACAATACTCTTTTCCAAAACACCCATTTCAACAAAATGAAGCTGTGATGAACATGACCTCAAGTCCGCCAGTAGCTGAAAGACACTTGATGTCACCTCCGGGTGCTCGTATTCTGACCAACGATGCTTCCAAGAAAGAAAGAATTCAGAAAAAGAATCGAGGTGATCGAGACAAGGAAAAGGAAATAAAGGATAAGAAGAATCAGATATGGCAAGAAAGGGAAAGAGAATGGAAGTTATTACAGCAACAACGACAGCAGGAAAATAGAAAGCAACAGCAACAAAACCAAGAGAATTATGCTATACGGAAAGAAGTTCGCCCTAAACCAAGCAAGACTCCTGATTGGAGAAAGACGTCCCCTCAAAACGACAACACTAACAGTCCAATGGCAGAGCAACATAGTCAGACAGTTGCATCAAGTAACAACGATAACACAATTCAAATACAGCTATCAAATTATATTTCGTCTTCCCAGCCTAGCAGAGCTGACCAGCAGTTACAACATGCTTCAGTCATGTCAGTGCCTCAGGCGGAGAGAGTTGTCGAACATTCTCAATCTACATCTTCATTTCAAATACAAACAATTGCTGCAACGACCTCGATAACATCCGTTGAAAATCCGGCGCCGCTTTGGACGCATGATGCATCTCGTAATTCAAGCAATTCTCTACCACGGACACCATCAAGATCATCGTCAACAGAAGGGCAGCCTCAGAACTGGATGGGACAACACGACCAGCAACAACACACAACATATTCGATACAACTACAACATCAAATATCAGAACCACAAATACAACAACGTGAAGTACAACAAGATCACCAGCAGCCCGGTCAACAAGAGCAAGTGACTTTTAATCACCCAGCATTACTACCTAATGTCGCTCAAATTCCTGCTTCTGCACCAAATACCCCCATCTCATCTGAAAATGACCCACACAGACCCATGTCGAGAGATCCAAGTGCCTATCAGTCTGCTACACAACTTTTGACTGTGACAAGGCCAGAAATGTCTGTAACACAAAGTAAACAGTCTGACACTTCGCTCGAGCAAACACCGCGTCAAAAACAGCAAGAAGCATTACAAAAACAGCAACAAATACAACACTTGCAAAAACAACAACAATTGCAGCAGCAAGAAGTATTACAGCGTGAACAACGTAAACAGTTAGTACTAGCTCAACATCAACAACAAGAGTATATTCAAATGCAGTTAAAACATCAACGTTTTCCCTCACAGCAAATCAGCCAGACTCCACAACCGCCACGCCAGGCTAACCAGTTCACAGCCAACTCGAAGGAAATGCCTGAGATAGATACAGAAGAAGAACACCAAGAACGACTCCAGTATTTATATCGCCAGCGACAAATGCAAAAACAAATTCAAGCTCGACAATATATAATACAGCAACAAGCACCAGCACCGCCATCTATGTGGGTAAATAATGCACAAATGATGCAGGGATTACATCAAGGCATACCATCGGATCCAATCCAGCAGCGACTTTTCCTCGAACAACAACGTGCGTCTCAGCGTCATGATCTGCAACGTGTTAACATGGAGAAACATCCCCACCATATTTCAAATCCTTTCAACCAACCGTCTATTCCTACACCACTCGTAGATCCGACTCCGAAGTTTAATTTCTACCAGCCTGCGAAGAATGGTCAGAATGATTCTGAATTTTTAACACCAACTCAAGTCAGTGTCTCAACATTCTCCACCCAAGCAGGTGCCACAAGTCACACAACCACGGCTTCCATTTTCTCTGAAATTGCTTCTGCAAAGAGTGATAGCAGGAAAGCTGTGAGAAAAGATCGTAGGAATTCCACAATCGATCTTTCGACTCACTCTGGACATTTCGGAACTGGCTTTCCTAATGCTGTTGAGATTGAACCACAACGCGATGTTACTGCTGTAAATCATTCTGGGAATAACAAGAATGAGATACTAACTGTTAGCCAGGAAACTTGTGTCACATTGGACGAAGGTAATGTTAGACGTTTAGACACGGTTGACCCAAGCTTTGTAACTGAAAATGATAAGCGACGAGAGCACGAAGAGCAAAGTACTGGTGACGATTTGAGTGGGAAATCATTAGTTCTCCCATATGGCACAGCTAACCCAGGCTTACAAAATAATCCTGCCAACCCACCGCTAGTGCTACCACCACCCCAACTCTCACTTTCGCCTCAACAGCAGCACATGTTAATGCAAGCTCAGCAACAGCAGTTACTATGGCAGCAAGCACATTCTCAGTTACAACATCAATATCAGTTATTGTATCAACAATTACAGCAGCTACAGATCCAGTTACAACAAACTCAAGACCCAGCCCTGCATCAGCGAGTGTTACGGCAACAGCAACAACTGAGGTTCCTGCAGACACAAATACTACAACATTGGCAACAGGGACAAATGGTCGTGCAACAAATACATTTACAAGCATTTGGTTTAAATGCGATGTTTAATCAGATGGATCCAACTCAACAGAAACACATTCAGATGTATCAACAAGAACTCCTACGACAACAACAACAATGGGCGCAGCAATTTGGTGGTGCAAGTGCAGCTGGTTTAACGGATATGTTTGGAAGAGTTCCCGGCATGCCTCAGGATAATCGACCGCCAACCAACGAGGTAAGTGAAAAACGTTAAAAGTATTAACTTCTTAGTTTATTATATGGCTGTGCAGTCCATCCCCAAAATGCTGCATTTTTATTGGTCCTGAGCAATCGGAAACCAACAGTACGGACCGCTGAGATGGCCAAAAAAAACTTAAATAAGTTTTTTCTCGGTCAAAACACTTCAAATATGTAACTTTGGTAAATTTTTGAATCGACAAATCGCAACGTTTGTGCATAACATACCTAATTGGTTTAAAGTAATGTCGCATGGTATTGCGGGCTCAATTTACTGCTGGCGACCATTTTATGAGCATTTAATCCGTCGTATATTTAAACTATCCTTTGAAAATCCTTGCTTATGTTATCTGATTGGTATTGGAAAAGTACCAAACAAAGTATTTTTATCATTATTTGTTAATTTGGGTATAAAGATAAAAACAATAACAAAGACCGCCCGCGATACCATGGTATGACACTAGCTGAAATCGTACCTACTGTATACTATTTGAAAAATATCAGGTGATTTCGTCATCTGACATTATCATCAACTGAAACGATTCGTCATTAACAATCGGCAAAACCGGAAACCGGTATTAATAATCGCAGACGTACGTGCCGTTAGAGGAGTTGTAAATAGCACAGCGTATAGTAAATTTAAATGTTTTTTCCTATCAGGATAAACCAAAGCGTAGTCGGCGATCTCGTGCTAAAGCGAAGAATCCTCCAAAAGATACAGCAGCACCATCAAACGTTCCTAGTATTGAGTTAACGCTCAGTAATTCCCAGCAGACAGTCACTGGTGCACCAGAGGCGAACACAGGATCTGTTCAAAATCCAGAGGCAAATGCTCTACCAGTCCCGATTGTTCCACAGAATGTGAGAGGAAATGAAAAAACTTCGAAAGATCAGCAACAAGAACGACAGAGTGAACCTACTCATGAGACTGAACAGCAAGCACCTCAGCTTGATGAAGTGCAACAAAAAGGTCTACAACAACTTGGTCACCAACAAATTGTTGAACAGGAACAACATCAACAACAGCTCTCTCACCAACGTAAACAACAACAACGGCAAGTAATACATGAACATCAGCAAACCAACCAACGACAACAGCTAGAACAACAACAATATCAACAAGAACAACAATCACAACATCACGATCAACTAGCGCAACAACAGTCACAACAAGAACAAATACAACAACTTATTCAGCACCAACAACATATTCAACAGCAACAGCAACGTCTTCAACAACAACAACAATCGCAACAACAACATCGACAACAGGAACTACCACAGCAACAACCACAACAGCAACCACAACTTATACAGCAACAGCAGCTTGCACAACAACAACAACAACAACAACAACAACAACAACAACAACAACAACAACAACAACAACAACAACAACAACAACAAGCACATCCGCAACAGCAACGACACTCACCACCGCAACATATGCAGCAACGACAACTTACACAGCAACAAAACCAACAGTCGTATCACGACATGTACAACCAGCAACAACAAACACGCCAACCAGAACAACAAGTACATCCACAAATACCACAACAAGGACAGCCACAACACATGCAACAACCTGGTCAACAGCCAACACAACCTGTAGTAGACCGTTTGCAGCTTCAGCTACAACATCGGCCGTTTGAACCACAACATCGCTCTCAGCCAACGACTCCGCTGCAGCAAATCCCTTCTCCTTTCCAACAGCAACAACAAGAACAACAAGGAAGTTTGGAACGGCAACCATATCGAACTCATGGCGAAATTTCATCTGCAGTGAGCAATAGTGATGTGACTAGAGATCATCCTCAAGCTGTTTTAAAAAGAAGATCCACAGCAGGTAGGTTAAGTGAGGTTTTCTTTGCCCCAGAATAAGGCCCATAGTGTTTTCCCTGGTCTAAAAATATTTCCATATCTAAAATCCATTACATGAAAATATTTCAAACTGAATGCTATTCTAATAATTAACATGAGAACTTCGGTTGTTTACGAAAGACGATTATTATGGAATATATTTTTTAATTAACTGACGGAACAAAAAGCATTTAGGTAATGTTTTGCTATTATTTACTACTATTTTACAGATATCAATAATATTGCAGTGTATTCTGTAGTTCTTCGCCAATGTCTTTGACTCCCTAATTGCACGTTGTGTGAAAAGTTCTGAGAAACGTATATTATGTCATCTTATTTTACAGATAGTAGACCCAAGGTGGAACGAAGACGTAGTGTTGTAAATGATGGTTCACTTAGACCTCCTGAACACCATGTATCACAACAATCACCAGTCAGTGATGTGCCACAACGTAGTCTACTTAAAACAAACATAACGTCGCCTGACACCGCTGCTAAGGAGACTGGGGACAAAAACCAAGCACCAAAAGCGCTTGAAAAATTGGAAATGATGGTTGCTGTTATGGATGTTGAAGCTAAGAAAACAGAAGCGGAGACTGCTCGTAGAGCTGACGATTTACAAAACGAAGAATTCTTATCCGAGACGATAACTGTGGTTAATATGTCCACTGGTGAAGGTGTACAACTAAATCCTTCATTGCACAAAGATATTGCAGCGGCTGGAAACTACGGTGTTAAACAAAATGTGTTAACTAGCATTCATAACTCAACTCAACTTGAGGCAATGAAGAATGAACTTGTTGGAAATAATCATTTTGTTGGCGAGAAAATACCCGAGGGGTTATCTCTCAAAAATGGCCCTGAGTTAAATTCTCCCAAAGGTTCTGCAGCGTATGCGTTAATTTCAAATACGGAGTGCAAAGGTCTTGAAGACAAAACAAACAACGTTTCCAAACAAGAACTAAAAGACGAGTCACGAAAACAGGAAATCTTGGAAATTTCAAAGGCTGATGTGAAGAAAAAGGAGCCGGATGAGCAGTTGAGGATAAAGCGACAACTTCAAATTGAAGAACGTGATAAAAAACCTTCTGAAAGGAAACGAATGAAAAGTTTGCATTCAGATAGAAAACATGCCAAGAAAGAAACATCGCGAAATCGGTCAACAAAAAGTAAGAAATCTAAACTAACAGATGAAGCTATAGTGCAATCATTAAAAGAGCTTCCTTCTCTACAGCTGTGTGAACCAGAGTTTCTAATGCCCAGTTTGATCATACAACCAACACTCAATGGTTTATACCGTGGACAAGCAGTATTTCGAGGTTCATTTGGAAGTTCATATATTGCTGGTGTTGATGATTATTACGCAAATAAAAAGTTCCCTGATATCAAAGTGTGTTTGGGTAATCCTCCGACACCACCAACGTCACTACCGCCATCACCGACCTTCATTCAGAATTTATCAAGTAAAGAACAACGTGTGTATGACATGTTAGCTGAACGTCCGCATCATCCTGCGTCATTGTTTCCTACACCACCTTATGGTGATTCAGGAACTGACGCTAAGAATGCACTTCTTAAATCGAAACATGTTGATCCTTTACAGCGTCAGAAGTTTGGCACGTTTCAAGATCACTCGCGAACGTTGCCTAGCAATCCAGGGGCACAGAATGCACCACAACATGAGGTTTATCCGCCATTTGTAATCGATAAAGGGTTAAGTGTACGTACTAAACCTGAGAACTCTCTTAAAAAAGACGGTGATGTTAACAAGTTGTATAGCGATGTTAATGTGACATTAACCATCTCTACAATCTCAGATAAGACTGTCCATGATACGGTGAATGCAATCAGCGAACTTATTAATATTGATGCCCCAACAAAGTTAACTGTTGAACCTCAAGTAAAAAATGCAGCAGCTGTGTATTTAGATACTACTGAGCGTACTGGAAACCCGCGGTTTCTTACAGGTAATAACTTAGGTGAAAGAATAGTGTCCACGTCGGGAAACTCTGATGTGAATAAAGATCATTCGGGTAACGGATCAGATGGACCATATTGTCGGCATTGTGATGTTGTAATATTAGGTATTGGTGTTGTTCGAAACAGTTCTGCAGACGACACGAAGAATGATCCAAATGATAACACGACTTTAGACTATAGTAATGTTAATGTCGAAGATGGAGTGAACGACAGCAGAGACATCTTCTGCTCAAGTGCATGTCTAAAGCAATATTACTCATTGGACACACCTGAAACATCTTCGAGTAAAGAATCGTCTTCAACTGCTACTACTCCTGAAGAGGAATTAAAGACTGAAGGTTTGACAACATCGAATGAACTGGTGAACGCCAACATGACAGTGAGAGGTGATGAAGTTGCGGAAGAAACGTTGCATGTCTCGCTTGGGAAATCTCAACAGAAATCACCAGATAAAGAAGATGAGGTAAGTGTAGTTTTATATAAACCAGTTGTAGAAAAAATGTCCATTACGTGAATACTACAGAACTATATATGATTTATGTTCTTGTTGTTCGTGTTCTAATTGTTGTACGTGCTAATCTTGTTTTTGTTTAGGTTGAAGAGAAACGCTCTAAAAGCTCGCAGTGGCGAAGGTGGAAAGACGCACCGTCTACTCCAAGCAAAACCAACGAGTTAACGGACGACGAAATCTTTCAGGTTCCTATTTTTGTACATAATATTTTTTTATGATTATGATGATTAAGCTAAATTATATTAAGTAAATAGAATATGTAGGTAAAGCAGAACGACTCACCTGTTATTTTATCAGCTGTTATTTTTACAAGTCCGAAAGCTATGTAGAAGAATGTAACGATAACTAAGCAGTCTATTTACAGAAACTATGTTGTCTCACATGCCAATATATAAGATCGATTGACTTTCGTGGCTTGATTAAGCTCTCTCAAAGGTATATACTGTAGTTGGGGCATATTTGTAACAGTTATTTGTTCTTGCAGCTTTTGGTTAAGCATGGAATGGCGAAAGAAGCACCAGCTAGTGAAAAAGACAGAAGACATTGTGTTCTATGTTTTCAATATGGTGATGGAGAAACGAATGGTACAGCAAGGTATGCTACATCGTCTGGAGTTAAACCAACTGTAATATCCTGCATGTTTGAGAAAAATTGTCTGCCTTTTAGTGGCGAAAACCTGGTTCAATGCACGAAATAGATCAATGTAAAGCAAGCTATGGGATTACTTACTCTACAAGAAAAACCACACTCTCGCTATAAACTAACTTTTCAATCATTTTAAAACGTTAATTTGGAAGTTGCGAAGTTTTTTCTGCAAGGTTACGAGGTCGATGGTACACCGTGCGTGTCATCGTAAATTACACATTGACTGCCAAGTTCATTAGAATAATGTTGTCTGATATTATTTTCGTAGATTACTGAATGTCGACTTGGATGCTTGGGTCCATTTGAACTGTGCGTTGTGGTCTCACGAAGTTTATGAAACTCAAAATGGAGCATTGATGAATGTTGGAGATGCCATCAAGCGAGGAGAAAAAAAGGTAATTATTGGTCGAAATGTTTTAGGAGCAAGCAAATTGAACAACATTTCTCAGTGCTACTTGCTTGGCTCCAAATACAAGACTACTATACATTTTCTGACTCACTCTTGTAACTACCAGTGGACCACCATCTTGTGTATGATACGGCTTAGGGAAACCTGTCTAAGGAATCGTGATAGAATTGTGTTTTAACAGTTCAATGAAATGTTGTTGTGTAAAGTCTGTTGAATACCAATATCAATTATTCGTTTCACCTAAATATTTAGCTGGTTTTCCCTCTTACTTGTATCGTAATTATTCATTCATTAACATTTTCATCCAATAGGAATGTGTTGTGTGTCATGGTAAAGGTGCTACTATCCTTTGCAACAAACTTCTTGGAGCATGCCTTGTGAACTGCAGTAATATTTATCACTTCCAATGTGCTCGGGATAATGGCTGCCTGTTCTTCAAGGATAAGGTTTGGAAAATGAAACGAATTTTATATTTTAACAAGTACAGTACGTTAATGCGAAACTCCACGACACTCTATCACTGCATATAACTGTTTAAATTAGGATTAACCGCTTCATCTTATCCATCCAACTATGAATATGGAGCTCATCGTGGCGAAGACGTGCGTTGACAAAGACGTCTATTGATATCTTATTAAGTTCCATCATTTGGAAATAAATAGCCGAGCAGAACTGGTGTCTCCCGTCTTCGGTTATTCGTCTTGGATGGCGTTTTCGGCCGAAGCTCGAACAACGAAATTTTTTTTGTTGAAATATGTGTTGTTATAACAATATTTTTGCTTTGTTTCAGACTGTGCTGTGTCCAAAACATCAAAGCGATTACTTGGACGAAAATGTCTTGCCATCTCATGCTGTCTTCAGAAAGGTGTTTGTTAATCGTCAGGAAATTGAACAAATTGCCAAGTAAGGGTTATTTATATCGACGCCCAGCTAGCCTGATCTTTTGAAGTATTATATAAATTACTCTGCATTAAAATGTACAGGCGGGCTTGCCGCAACTCTTGCCGAGGTCAGGGTCTTTTTGGATAAAAGCTATACTCATTGTCTCGTCTTGTGTGTTTTTTATTTGGTTCAAAAATTTGTTATGGACTTATGCTTCCCATCACAATACACTGTAACTTCCAAGGAAACAAGTGATTAAATACGCCAAACTGTACTTCTATCGTATCAGCTGGAACAAATGAACAATAATGTGTAATATAATGCTGTAAAACCAATGTCTGCTTAGTTAGCAGACTCTCTCTCCTTGCCTCATCAATTATCATTACCAAGCTATGAGCATATGGCTACTTTCATTATCATCTATTATTATGCAAGTGTTTGGTCTTTGCTTTGAAGATATGCTAACTGCAGTAACGATCTCTTATTTATTCAGAATGTTGAGTCATAATCAAACAAGTGAGAAGCCATATTCATTCAGGATTGGAAATTTGATCTTAAACTCAATTGGTCAACTACTGCCTCATCAAGTGCAAGCATTTCATACCCGCGACTCTGTCTATCCGGTTGGTTTCTCGACAACACGTATCTATTGGAGCATGCGCGTTGTTGGTCGGCGATGTCGCTATCAATGTCACGTGAAAGATGTGAATGGTGATCCCCATTTTGTCGTCAAAGTCGAGGAGGAAGGGTATGAGGAATTGTCGTTTGA
The DNA here is from genome assembly GCA_902702795.2 of Paramuricea clavata. Taxonomy (NCBI): domain Eukaryota; kingdom Metazoa; phylum Cnidaria; class Anthozoa; order Malacalcyonacea; family Plexauridae; genus Paramuricea; species Paramuricea clavata. Next base: position 5,949 of record CACRXK020003805.1, on the reverse strand, counting down.
TGCCAGGACACCCAGAGGTAAGTTTGTATTTTACCCTGTGGTGTTTGCAGGGGTGTAAGCACAGCGCTCAGATGGTAAACCGCACTCCTTCAAGCATTTCACCACGCCGTTAATGTTCAAACTACTACGTTCATCCATCCGTTGTACAACGACGCTAAAACTTATAACGTTTGACTTTACGTGAACTCGCCGACTAGTGCTAAAAACGAATGTTAAATTCTATCTAGAGGCAAAACAGTATCGGTAATGCATGCAGTTTCTTGAATATAAAAATGAATGTAATTTTGTTGTTCTGTTTGTAATTCCACATTTTCTGGCAATACATGCATGTAGCTTGTTTAGCAAATGACGATTCCTTCACTAGTATTTAGTTCTATCTGGACTTGAATGGTGTTATTAACAATATTTATTCAAAATTCTGTATATTGTGTGTTAAATATTAGCACACAACATATGTTATTTAACAATTATTGCCCGAACTGGAGGTACACTATTCACCATATACCATAACAAAACGAACATGGAAAAAAGCAACGAAAATATTTTTAAAACAATCTTATTACAGCTCCTGTAATAGCTCCAGTAAACAAAACGATATTTACAAGCTTTTAGTAGTTTTATTCATTATACATAGAAGAGTGACCTCTACACATTGTTAAACATTGTGCCTTTCTTTGTGTTTGGCAGAACCGAAGCTTCGAAAAGCACTATCCACTTCCCGAGTATATGCTAAATTCACATAATCCTTTGTGCACTATATCATATACGAAATATACTTTATCTTTTTAAACAACTAGACGCGTGGTTGAAAATACTGGAACCTGTCGAAAGCCAACGGAAAGACACAAGTCGTGTGAATTTATTTCCTGGCTACATTACTGGTGAGGTAAGGAATCTGTTTGTTGTATCACGGGTAACTAGATTTCATTGCCATTTAGCCTTGTTGCAAGTTAAATGTAAGACTAAAGTAAACGTTGTATACTTGTTCCAAATAGCGAACTTATTAATTAAGATGAGCTAAATCTAGTACGCGGACTTGACAAAAAGACAGTTACTTATGCTTTTCTTTTGGATTTGTTACCAGTTTAGATTTGTGTTTCACCTGTATCCATCTTTGTTGACAAAAATAATCCATATTTGTTACTCGTGTTGCTGACAAATTTAGGATGTGTTTTTTTTTTGTCCCGTCCGCGTACTAGATTTACCACATCTTAAGTTCTCTACTAATATAATTGCTTGTTTAATTATTTTATTGTACTCATTTATAATTCCCCCCTTCATTTTAAGGATTTATTTGGCCTTTCGGAACCTCTTATCGTTCGTATTGTGGAGTCGGTAAGCACAGATAAAATATTAAAGTTTTTTGAATAATAGTCTTACAATTTTGTAACTATAAGCAAGCTCTACTATACAGGTTTTGGACTGTCCATAGGTAGAGAACAGTGTTTGCGAGATATTAGAGAGCTCAAGCTTCGCGTTAAGCCCCGTTTACACGAGCAAATTTTATTTGACAAATTTCATATGTCAAGATATTTTGCTCGTATAGATGGTAAATTTGTGACAAATTTATTGTGACAAATGCATTTGAACAAAAGCTACCATGCTAGCTTTTGATCAAATGCATTTGATCAAATGAAATTTGTCAAGTAAAAGAAGAAGAAATTTTACGGTATCAGGCAATGCAGAACCAAATATTTCTAAATTTATTGTAAGTCATTTTTGCTTTCCAGAAAGGAATTTTTTCTCCCACAACCATATTTTTGAGCATGGGCAAAGAGGAAAAACATCAAAATTTTCAACTGTTTTCACATTATTTTCAAGTTCGTCCAGGATTATATTTACCAGTCGTTACATTTTCTCTACAGATGCCTGGTGTTGACCAGATGCAGGGATACAACATGAGATATGGTCGATCACCAATCATGGAGTTACCGCTGGCTATCAATCCATCGGGTTGTGCACGTTCAGAACCGCTTCTAAGGACTCATTTCAAAAGGTAAGGATTGGACTAAATTTCTGCCAAGTGGAATAAAAACATGGAAGCTACATTGTGGTGGCTTATTAGGCTTGATGAAACTACAGGCTTTCCGAGCCTGAAAGAAGGCAGCAGTGATTGAAATGGGGGGTTGCAATAAGTAGATCGAGATATAACTATTTTTCCTAAGTCACAACCTTTAGTGAAGGTTGACTCACTCTTTCCGCTTTAGTGGCGTGCGGACGAAAATCGAACCCACGATCTCAGATCATAGACGGCTACAATTGAGCATGAAATCGCAATTTGTGAGCAAGTCTCACAGTTGTCATAACCGGCATAGACCTTTTATAGTCGAAATATGCGGAGCAAATATCATTAACAACGTTGTATTGACGTAAACAGGGCATTGCTACTCGGATATGCGAGTTTGTCTCAAGACAACCGTATGTTTATTGATCTCAAATATTTTCGACTTTTATCTTGAAATCCAAGAACATTGTTGTACCAAATCCTGTGTAGGCAGCATATACTAACCCTATGGGCATACTAGCTAAAAGTAATAATTCAAATTTTACTGGACCGGGATGTCATATCAAGTATACATTAAAACATATATTCCTGACAGACCGGCAAGAGCTCGTCGTTCAACAAAGAATGCTTCGTCAGCAACTACTGTGGTTGTCCCAGCAGAGGAACTCAACAGTAGTGTGTATTCGAAACAGTTTGCACATTCCAAAACTCAACAATATCGTAAATTGAAATCTGAATGGAGATCAAATGTTCTTCTTGGAAGATCACGTATTCAGGTAAGATGAATTTCTTTATCTTTTATACAGTTATCAGTGGGTTTAGTTCTTCCCCAGAACCAATTTTGGAAGGTTTTTCCTTTTTCTCTCTTCTGGAGCAGTCTGCAGAAAAATTTGATAATTAAAAACTGATCAGCAGTATTGCACAGCCAGGTTTTGAAGCCCTTTTGAGACAAATTGGTTTACACAAGAAATTTTTAGTTTGGATTTTGCGGTTAGGAAGAAAAAGATTTTCTAGGCCTGGAGGAGAAGACCCCAGCATATTCTCATACCTCTCTGAATTGCATGCTGTACAATTTTTATTTTCGTCTCCCTAACACGTCATCCCGATCTCATGGAAACTTTAATGCTGCAGGAAACAACGAAGAAAGCGTATTGTCTTGAGCTCAAATTTTGAATTATTATATTATTTTCCAGGGGCTTGGTTTATTCGCAAATAGAGACCTCGAAGGGGTAAGTTCTTTAATGTATAATCTTGTAATGTGGTAAAGCACAAGTAGTCCAATAGATATCTATTTTCGGATCTCGATATTTCGTGAAATGTTCCAACTTTTGTTATCAACTTAATCCCATCAACTTAATACCATCAGCAAATACAAAGTTCCATCCCGTTCAAACAATTGGTCACAGACAATAATTAGATTTCTATATATATTTTGCCTTTTGCCCTCCGTCAATCGCCTTGGTTAATTAGTTAGTCTCGCAGTTACTATTAGCTCCATTTGACAATATGTTTTATGTTCAAACAACGAAAGTGATGTAGAAAACCGTCTTCTGAGCAGCTGCGACATGGTTCTATTAAATATTCATGTTGCATTTGTGAATTGCGTAAAAGCTTCTCCCATCTTATACTTTATTTTGAATGTTTTCACTAGAACAACATGGTGATTGAATATATTGGTTCAATCATAAGAAATGAAGTAGCCAATAAAAGAGAACGAATTTACGAATCTCAGGTAAACTATCATGTCGTAGAAACTAGATATTAATAATGTAAATAAAATGTAAATGAAATTTTCATAATGTAAAGTTCCATTATGGTTTAGGTAATAGTTGAATTGGTTTTATGAAATATGGGGTGGGTGTGAAGGAGGCAACTGGGTAACTTCCCCTGGGGTCTTCCCTGTTTCTCTGCTCTTTGTAACAGTCTCTGATTTCGGTCTTTTCTCTTTCCAGAATCATGGAGTGTACATGTTCCGTATTGATAACGACAGTGTCATTGATGCTACGATTGCGGGTGGACCTGCACGATACATCAATCATTCTTGCCAGGTAAGTAAAATTTATGAAAGAAGGCTTTTTGTTTATACACCACGTTGTATTCAAGAAAAAGTTGCATGAAGATCCAGACTTAAGGATCTAAAACTTTGCAGAATAAATTAACGTGGTGCTTCAGTTTTATTTTTCTTTATTTTTAGCCCAATTGTGTTGCTGAAGTTGTCAGGTTTGAACGGGAACAGAAAATCATCATTATATCGAACAGGCGTATTGAAAAAGGAGAGGAAGTGAGTATTTCTGATTATATTACCTTCAAATCATTTTCTTCATGCATGCTAAGGAGATTTCCAGGTAGGCCGTTACTATGTAGGTTATATTACCGAAATCAGTAGAGTGTTTTTCCGGAAGTTGAAAAGACAGTCAGAAGCAAGCAGAAACGTTCATGTTTTATGACGTGACGGTGAAGGAATGCAGCGGGAAAATTGTAAAGGCCATGTTACACGGTGCAACTTGTAATGCAATTCTACTCTTGAGAGATGTTAATTAGTGAAATCTGTGAAGAATTTTCGATATGTTGAGAAAACATCAGCGGAGTGTAATGAAGACTTGTATTTGGTAATTTTGCATCTCTCAAGAGTAGAATTGCATTGCAAGTTGCAAGAAAAATTGCACCGTATAACATGGCCTTAATGCTTGTATGTTATTTTACTACTTATTAGTAACTTTATTTAGTTTGACAAATTTCCAATGGCTCTTTTCCAACTATGTAGGTTATATGTCCTTATGTTCCTCGTACGAACATCCATTTAGGTATATTCTTTGACACAGTGTGTGGTATCATGTCAAAGAGAAATATAGTCAATGCGCGAAACACGAGGATACAACCGACGTCAGCAAGCTTTGACACGAAAACTTCTGAATTTATAATTGTGTTTTTCAAAGAGGTCAAAGCACGCTTTAAGCCAAAGAAACTTTGAAGCCTTCTGGACATAGGAATTTGTAAAAGTATTTGAATGAAAGCCGACAAACTGCGTGATAGATTTGTGACAATTGTTTTACAACCGTAAAAGGATTGACGCAAAAATGTTGTAAGGATTGAATTTTGCAAAGAAGAAGAAGAGCAGGATTGTGATTAAAAAAATTGGATAATTTTATTTTTTTTACTTTTCAGTTAACGTACGACTATAAATTTGATTTCGAAGATGACCAACACAAGATTCCATGTTTGTGTGGGGCGGTGAACTGTCGAAAATGGATGAACTAAGTCTGCCGGGAACTGGTCATTTTAACCTGTATTTATTGTTTATTTATTCCAAGCGGGAGAGGTATACGATGAACAATTCAGTAAAATGTAAGCACAGAATTAGAATGTAATAGTTTTAAAATGGCCTTATTGTACAGTCCAACTAAATGTAGTATTTTTAAACAGTCTTCTGCAATTGTACATTTTACAAAGATAAATTATTTATTCTTGAATAGATAGAAGACTCTGTAATGTTTTGGATTACTTTTAGAAACAACACGTCGAGTGCGTATATACAATGCATGGATTTAAATATTGAAATATACGTAAATTATTAACTTATCAGTGTCAACGTTTCTTTGGCTTTGGTTCTGTGACGTACCAGGTCCAGGTTTTCCAGTCAGGGTGTGTGTAAAGGTCCAGGTTTTCCAGTCAGGACTCAGGGGGGTGCAAAATATGGAGCATTTTCTGAATTTTGCGGAGTTTTGTTCATTTTAAATCATTATTTGACACACAACAAGTCTGCGCAGTCACAAAACGGTCCAAAAACACTTAAACATAGCAAGGCCAAGGTATGAACTGGAAGCAAAATGCCCTGGGTACGAGGTTGTATGAAATGTCCATTACAAGAAATTGAAAATCTAACGCACGTTCTGTGTACTGCTTTGAATTGGGGAAACCAACAATTTCGCAGTTTAAACTGGAAC
>CACRXK020003804.1:15152-27253 GCA_902702795.2 Paramuricea clavata | reverse complement strand
GGGGCTGGGGGGCTTTAGCCCCCCACTTTTTTGACAGCCAAAATTATTAAAATAGAAATCTAAATGAAACTTTCTAAATTAATTAATTGGGGGTTTTATTGATGATTTAGCCCCCCCACTCTCTAATACGCTCCGCGGGCCCTGTAGAGTACATATAAATTGGAATAATGAGTGTGTTTTTAATGACTGTATTTGCTCATGTTACTGCTTTTAAGTACAGGAATAATTTTCATCGATTCCCCTATCCCATACTAGATTTATTACAGTACAATAACTTTATTGCAATATTTTTAGATGTTGAAAAATTCCTCACTCAAGTCCTCGGCAAGCTTGGCAACCTTCCTGACGATGTGAACAAAGAACGTCTCGAGCTCTCCCAACGACTTCAAAAATTCTTAAACTTGCCTAATAAAGATGCAACCAAGATTAGAAAGCCACCTGCTCCATTGCCAACTCAGGCAGTTAAAGAGGATGCAGATGAGGTATGTCTTGGTGTTTCCAGCTTCTTAATATACTAGCTTAAGCAGTGCTATAAAACTTACCTATTTAACTAGTTGTGTGCCGAATATTTACGCCAAGTTGCTGCATATGAAATTCGCACGCCAAATAGGCATGGTACAGCTGTAGAACCTAGCTATTAGAAATCATTTCGGTGGGCTCCAAACTGATTTAATTAAAAATGTATTATCATATGCCGAATATATTTGTAGTATAGCAAGTAATATGTTTTAACGTGAAAATGTTAAATGTTATTATTGATACTAGTACTGTATGCCAACGATTATTCAGGGGTCGAAATTTAATTTTTTTGTACTATACAGCCGGAATAGTAGATTTTTATATTTACTATTCCGTCTGAAGATCCACTATTCCTTAATGTACTGTTTCTGATTTTCATGAAATCATCCTTGAGACTCCTAAAGTGAACTGAATAATTGAATAACAAAAAATAAACATGTACAGTGCATTGCTCTGTACAGTGATGAACAAATTATTAATAAAAAAACAAAGTTCAAACACTGAAATGAACTTGCGAACTTTGTTGCGAAGTTCGCGCGCAATTTCCGAACTTGGAAACGTAATTGGCAAGTTCGCAACGAACTTGGGAACCGCACGTTGAAAAGTGACTTGAAAACGACAATAATATTGCTGCAAAGAAATTAGAATACGCAAGTACTGCAAGCGAACAAGAACTTAGCTACGAATTGGAACAGTGGCTCAAAGTCCGGTATAAAGTGATTTTTGATAAGATCAGGAAAACCCTTGCTTGTCGATATTTGGTACCACAATTTTTTCTACTATACAAGCGGAATACTGTGATCATGAAGTTTACTATTCCGTCATGCATTTTAGTATATTCGGAATAGCGGGAATTTCGACCCCTGCTATTGCTGTGTACTTACTAGAGGTGTGCAAATCCGAATCCGATCCGATCGGATTCGTTCGGATTTCGGAACCAAAATATTAATTTCGGATCGGATTGATAAAGTTGTTTTGTAGTCGGATCGGATCGGACTTCGATATCCGAAATAAAATGAATTAATTATCCACGCGTTATCGCAAGAATTAATTATCCATGCACTTATCAAAGCATTATCGCGGTTGCTGCATTATTTGTTTGATACTTCAATTGGACGTCACTTTGTCAGCTTCTTGACATGTATTTCTTGCTTTTATATTTATTTGGTTAAATATTTCAACTTGAATGAGAAATTTATTTTATTAAAGAATTTTTCGGATCGGATCGGATTGGAATTCATTATCAAAACTCGGATCGGTTTCGGATTGGACAATTTCGGATCGGATTTTAAACATTAGGCAATTGTCGGATTATAAACGTCCAATCCGATCCGATGCACACCTCTGGTACTTACGCTAGTACAAACTCATTTGCTCATTGTATACTTAGTCTTTGAAATAAAGTACATAAAGGCAAGCATAGATTTCTGAAAATTATATTCAAACTACGAGTCAGAACAAGAAGCACATTGCCAGCATATACGAACAGTCGACTCCAACATTCCTTAATCCTATCCGTCCAATCATGTTTCATGCCAAGACATGTCAGATGAACAGATATACCAGCTAAATTAAGGTATTGAACACATTGGGCTTGAAAAGTTCATGTGTTATCAGCAAAAAATAAGTACGCTTACTTACGTGCTGGCTGAAAACAAAGACGTACCAGATAAAAAACTGAACAGTACCTCCAGTAGGTACTGTAAGTACGCAAAATATCGCACCCTCCAATATCGTTCCATTCTAAGCCCAATTTTTCGCGTGCTATTTACACCACAACACTGTTAATTCGCAGGTTGATGAGGGGGAATATGGCGATGTGGCATCGGCAATACAAGCACATGACGAAGGTAGACTCAAATTAACTTATTGTTAATAAGACCTATAAACTATGAGGGACCATTCACTATTTATGGAGAGAGGGTGATATTGGAAAATTAAAAAAAATGTAGTTGTTGAATGACACACTTGAAGAAGAAATGAGCAAATACGAGTTGGATGAAAAATCTTGGTCAAAATTGCATTTTTTAACCTCTGCATCTGATCAATGCATTGCAAAACAAAAGAAGAAGCAATTAATCACGAATGTGTCAAAACTGCCTTTGTTGATATTATTTACATTTAAGGATACGGTAGTATATATTAAATTTGTTTCATTTGAAAGAACATTTAAAATGACATATAAACTTCCTTTACAATTGTTCCGTATCCGTTGCTTGGTTTTCGAAATAAATCGACTTATTTGATCAAAAGCAGCGTGCATTCCGCCATCTTGGATATACATTCGATATGCACACGTCACAAGTGGGGTAAAAAGCGAAATTTTTATCCCACTCAACATTCCGAAGTCTTTTTAGGGGCGGACTATTAGAAAAGTGATGGGGGGAACAAATTCGAGCAGGGAAAATAGAAAGAAAAAAAATTCGTGCACCAGAAATGTCTGAAAAAAAAAATTCGTGCAGAGACTTTTCAATAGGGAAAATTACAGGGCCTATCGGAGGTACAGTGTAAGGGTGTCCCCGAAATTTCGAAAATAAGTGTTTTAATCGTGTTTTAAGAAGTTTTTTCGGGGAAAATGTGTTTTAAACCTTAATTGAAATAATGTTAGTCCAAAAAAAATATTTTTGACCCTATTTTTCTTTGTCCTGCAAAAATTTTTAAAGATCATGCTCCCACGCCTTCGATGAGACCACCGTCTCTCTCGATGCACATCGCCGTAACATTGCTTGGACAGCTCTTCTGATTATCGCCTTCTGCCAGAATTTTCCATGTTTCGGTTTAAAGTTGTGCCATGTTGAGAAAACTTTCTTACATTTGACTAAATTATTTTTAGTGCAGGCGGTTGCCGCTCAGGAAAACGTTGCGTGAAACTCTCCGCCCGCGTTCTCTGCAAACTTCCAGTTTCATATGAAACGTTTTAACAACAAATATTCGTTGTTCTGTTGTGAGTTGAACCATCTTTGCCATGATTAATCATGTGCATAATGCAACTGCATATGTAGAGTTATGTATAGGTGTGATTCACTAACCTAATTCCCAAGAGACGTGTTTACATTCAATTCTCAGAGGTGAAAAAAATTTTGATCAATATTTTTCATCGAATTCGTATTCACTCATTTTTGTGGGTAGCCGCGCATGCGCAGCTAACCACTATGTGAGAGACTGAAGCGCGATCTTCCGTGGCTCTGTGGCTCTGTAGCCTTCGTGTCCGCGGTGTCCTGCTGCGCGGTTCCTTTTATCCTTGAAATACGAACCGTCTATAGACCATAGGCTAAGTTCACTAACGCTCATACTGTACAGCGATGTGTATAAATTCTTAGTAAAGTCTTTATTGTAATATGTTTTGTCAGGTCGATAGTCATTTCCAACGCATATAGAATTGAATATGTCGTTGTTTTTATAATCACAGCTTGTACAAGGGTCATTGGGGTTAATATTAGCGCACGGGGTCTGTTTTATATCGTGTAATGTCATATTTAAACACGACATATCAGTTTGATACCGTGGTTTCATGATCAAACATTTTATACGTATTATAAAAATATAGTAATTAATGATATAGCGCGCGACGATTGGACATATTTACGTTAGTCTATATCGAAGGAATGTTGACGAACATATAATGGTATATAGAATCGAGTATGTCGTTGCTTACATAATGTTTGTAAGGCCAGTGTCATTCGAATCGGGTTAGTCGAATGTGTAAATTAAGGCAAATAGAAAGCCAAGCACGGTTTACACAAGGATTAGGCAGTGGAATATTAGCGCACGAAGTCTTTGGGATATATTTGTCGAATATTGAAAGCAAGTTGAATGTCGTTACCAATATATATGATTATGGAATCGATTATGTCGTTGTTTAATTAATTCAATCATCACTAAATAAAGAATATGTTGATCTTTTTCAATTCCGCCGGAAAACATCGTCCTTAGATCTTTGCATGGACTATCCTTGAAACTCAAACTTCACGAAAATTGTATATACGCAGCCTGTAAACTTGATCCTTTGTCTTTGATGCATGCTGTCCTTGAACAAGAACTGTTCTTGTCTTAAGTGTTTTTCGTACTGTCTGTATTTCGGCGTGTGAAGTATTTTGTTTCGTATACATCTTGTACTGTTCTGTCTGTTCAGTGTGCAAATTATTTTTGACACATTAAAATACTATGCAACTTCTTATATCTGTTCATGCTTATTGAAAAATGCACGTAACAGTCGTTTACGTATTTTTATCATATCTGATGTTCAGTATGTGATTAAATGTGTGTGTAATATTTGAACTGTGTTCAATTTACTTAATACTTTCATTCAGTAAATTCGGAATTTGACAATAGCAATTAATGTGGAGTAATATACTAATATGGGCAACAAAATTGCAATTGAAATGTTTTGTCAGCATTTCTACTTTAAAATGCGTTGAAATCAGATTTTGTTGCAGAAATTTTGTTGCAGCAATTTTGTTGCGCGTATTACTCCAGCTTTAACAACAATTAATGCAGGCTACCCACATGTACGCAGCGCGTACCTATTTTTTATCCATTTGGTATGAAAAGTGTGTCATATTCAACGGCTAAAAGCCTGATCTTTCTTATCCGAAAATATTAACCGCGTTTACCACGTAATTTGCGTACAATAGCGTGCTGAAGTTGGATTCGTGCCGAAGAGGGTTTTTTTTAGACACTTTGTACGTAGATATGTTTCCTTAAATTTTAAACCACCACCCCTCCCCCCACACACCCCAGGATTTAGGTTACAAGAATTAGCCTTTCTCACGAAGGCAGCTAATTCCTTTATATCTTATAATTGTTAACTTTTTAGATCTAGGCGAGGAAACATATGATGATGTTGTTAAAGGTGATGCAGGTATGTAATTTTTACATTTGCAAGATCTGAAATTGTAAAAATTGTCAGTTTCCAACTGGGATACCTGGATTCCAAGTTGGAGTATCACATGTCTTTTTGTGTTGGTCATTCTCTTCCATCTACCAATGACGTACCGGCCATTGCCGCCACCTCCCGTGCGAGGGATTTTTTGGGGCGCACAAGATTTTAGGCGGCGCCAAAAATGCATGCCATCAAACCAAAATTGTCAATACTAATGAAAAACTTGCGAAATGAGTAAAGGAAAGAACAGAGAGTATTAAATTGTTTTAACGGATGTTTATGGAAAGGATGTTTAAAGAAAATCTATAACGATGGGTGCCAAATTTTGAAGTGGTCTCCATTTTGAAGTGGTGGAGCCAGCACGCCACTGTCATCCACAGTCCCCATTCTATTCTTCCTTCTGCTTGTACGACGTTTTCTAGGCTGTCTATTCCAACCACCTGTGCGGGTGAAGTTTCTCATTCAGTAACTAAGTCAATTGCCATCTTCACTTTGATCATTATTATTATCTTCACCGGGTGTTTGCTTCAGTAAAAAATGTGGCGTAAAGCCCGTTCTCCACTAGGCGAATTTGTTCGCGCGAACAGTAAAAAAGTTGTGTTTTTTTGTTGTTGTTTTTTTTGTGTTTTTTTTTAAGATTTGTTTTTCGCTTCGCGCGAAAAAATTCGCCTAGTAGAAAACGGGCGTTATACGCCCTTTTCACAATTACGTTTAGCCAGCAATTTGACAATTTAGATCAGCCAAAAACGTAACTATTTTGTACATAAAAGATTGTTCAATTTCAAAACTTTGCTCAAGAGAAATGGGGTACCCGTTAAGTGTTGCGAGGATGTCATGTAGCCTAAAATATATATTTGTCTGTTTTTGGTACGCAAAACAATGTCAGGTGACTTCAAAAGTTTCAGCTCAGCTGGCGCTAGGCCACGAGAACGTCACTTAAGAAACACGATATTCCTTAACTCCGGTCAGAATGTCGCAGGCTGACTTAAATTTCCAATTTCGTTAAATTGCCGATTTTTTTAATCTTCTGGCTAACACCCTGTGTCACTTGATCATAATTAATTTGTGGTTAATAACTCCGTCTTCTCTGTCTCCCTTGCATGTTTTGCTCAGAAAATCAGTGTGTGTGTGTTTATGTTTTTAGTTGTGGAAGAAATGTATGATGATGTTGCGAGAGGACCATTAGTAGGTATGACATCAACAGACTGTAAACAGTATAGTTTTTACACTGGTCTTTAGTCATGACGATTTTGAGGGGAGGTACATGTACATCTTGTAGCAAGTCTGCCAACAAGCCGTCAACAAGTTGTGTTCGCACTGCTTGTCACAAGTTGTCAACAAATACATGGAACAAGCTGTTAACAACTTGTAACAACCTTGTTGATATTATCAGATTTGTCGCAAGGTTGTTCCAACAAGTCCGATACAGTCTTGGCATAACAATATTGTAACAACCTTGTGTCGTCAAGTTTGTAACATTCTTGTTATATGATGATTGTATCAGACTTGTTAGAACAACCTTGTAACAAGTCTGATAATGTCATCAAGCTTGCAGTTACAAGCTGTTAACAGCTTGTTCCAAATTTGTTACAACAACTAGGAACAAACAGTCATGCGAACACAACTTGTCGACAGTTGTGAACAGATTTGTAACAACTGTTTGTAGACCTCCTTACTGTACACACATAAAACGCACAAGTTGTAACAAACGTGCAGCGGACTTGTAGCAATGCTGTTCTGACAACTTGTCAACAGGATGTGGTCGCCCTGCTTTTTCCCAGCTTGTTGACATTTTGTCAACGGCTTGTTCACAACACAGGTCCACATCAGCTATTTAGTTGACATCTGTAGAATTAACTTGCATCGACAAATAAATTATGAATGAACGGAAAAATTTGCTATACAAGTGGAAATTGGGAAAACTCAAATTGTGTGAAAACACTCCGCCCTCCGGGCGTCGTGTTTCCACACAATTTCTCGTTTTCCCAATTTCCACTCGTGTTGATATGACTGTATATCAACACGGAAAATGTTTATACAGTCGAACCCCTATAAGCGGACACCTCTTTTAAGCGGACACATATCTCAGGTCCCATTTGGTTTCTTTAATAAAAAACTATTATCATAACCCCTATTAAGCGGACACCCCTCTTTAGCGGACGCGGACACCTTTCTGGAGGTCCCAATGGGCAAATCAACCTCTCTTAAGCGGACAGATGACAGATTGTCTGATAAAATGTATTCAATATTCGACAGTAAATAACAATTGAGATCAATTTACATGGCACATTGACAGTGACACCACCAACTTGGCGCGAAGACATCAGAGCCAAGATTATTGAGGAAGTGACGAATGAGGACGGAGGACTGTGAGCCGCCAGCCATGATGATACTCAAATTATACACCTAATTACACACCTTTGCCTCCTGCTGTGTTTTTCTACATACCCCTTTTAAGCGGACACCCCTTTTAGGCGGACACTTAGGCGAGGTCCTGAAGGTGTCCGCTTAATAGGGGTTCGACTGCATATGTTAAATATAATACTCACTCGAAGTAGCCCTTCAGAAGGTGTTTCTTCGATAACATCGACTAAATTAGTTGGAACATGAAGTAGTACGATGCATGTACAAACATATATACAATCCAACAACCTAGCTACTCAAACACGTTTTTATGGTATACTTCTGTGGTACTTGGCTGTAAACATAGAGGACGTAAGTACGCGAATTGTCCACCATGCATAACATTTCCTAAATATTTTCAGATGATCAAGAAAATTATGACGATGTTGCGGGAATAACACAGACAGGTACAGATTTTAACCTTTTAATTAAGTAGCATTTGACCATAACATGCCTACTTTGTCAGTTATTTTACTCTAATGCCAGAAAATTTTACTCATCAGTGGAAAGCAAGGCCGGATTTTGGTGGAAATAGTGGGGAGGTGGAAAAAAGTTTAGAGGAGGTGCAGTGGTTTAGCTCACGACCCCCATGGAAAGTTAGGGCTTAGGAAAGTTAACGACGTGACGTACGCATGTAGTGTACATATGTATCAGTGTATTAATGAATTATGACTGTATAACTCATCCAATTGTGCCCTTCATTACAATTAATTACTACTAAGCTTCTTTCAAAACATTGCATTAAAGAGGTACTTTACTGTTTCAATTTTACAGAAAGACTTTCTTACGAAGTGTATAGACCCTAAGTCAAATTTTTACTTTGATCTATACTATAACTTGTTGCTATATAAGTTCGCTGATATAGTTCACTAATAGCTTAAGTTTTACTCTGTCTATAATGCCGCAGACGATTTCACTTGGTTAATCCATACTTTGTTAATCCATACTTTGTTAGTTCATACTTTGTTAGTCCATACTTTGTGCCCTACTTTGTTATTTTACTCTGTCTAACACCAGACGATTGTGACTCGTCAAGGGGAATGTATAGCAACTTGATAAAGTGACAACGTTGTTACAACTTGTTGACAAGCTTGGTACAAGCCTGTAGCGAACACATCCTGTTGAACAGATGTGAGATTTTTATGTGTGCTTGGAATATCAAGTGATAAAAGTGACGATTGTTAATTTTGTGGTTTCACAGCAGAGACAGGAGACCCAGAAGAACTGTATGATGATGTCAGTACTGAAAACACCACAAAGCCAAGATCATGTATGTCTTATTATGTTTAATGAATGAAAGAAGATATTTTACTCCTTTTTTGTTGATATGTCAAATGTGAGAGTTGTGGTCCAGTGTAGGTAGTATTCTACAATAAGCTGTCGTGGTTTGTGTCTGAACTACCCGAAAAAGATATCTCAAACGTGGTAGTCCAGTGTAGGTAGTATTCTACAATAAGCTGTCGTGGTTTGTGTCTGAACTATCTGAAAAAGATATCTCAAACGTGGTAGTCCAGTGTAGGTAGTATTCTACAATAACTGTCGTGGTCTGTGTCTGAACTACCTGAAAAAGATATCTCAAACGTAGTAGTCCACTGTAGGTAGTATTCTACAATAAGTTGTCGTGGTCTGTGTCTGAACCACTTGAAAACCTATTCTTTCTTTACAGCGTCAAAAATGTCAAACAGCTCGGAGACATTAGACGCCAAGGATGTTACAGAACCGAAAAAAGCATCGGACATAGCAGACAAAGTATATGAAGGTACATATAGTATTCTGGTCAACATAGCAGCGTGTACAGTAGTGTATACATCCCTATTGTCAAGTCGCCAACGTGTCAAGTCGGCGTCGGCCAAAAATTGCCGTCGATAATTTTAGCCCCTCGCAGATGAGTAATTTTAACTTGGCAAATGTCCTTGACAAGTTTTCTTTCTGATCTGTAAATAATGAGATGAAAAATTGATGCACCCGACTCTTATCGGAGAATTCCCGTTTGCTTTCGAAAATGTCGAGGACTGCGCATGCCTAAATTCCTAGTTGTTGTAATAGATGATTCCCAGCTATAGACTAAATTTTGATCTAGGCAAGAAGAACAAAATCCACCACCACAGCTAGAAAGAGCATGTTAGAATTAGTAAAATTGCAAAGTTTGGCAGCGAAATGTTGTAAATTTGGGCCGAAAGTGGTGCATTTTCCCTTGCGTAATTCAAATTAATACAAAATTTGCAAATTTCGCAGGGCTACATTTTCCGCATTTTACAACATTTCGCAACCAAACTTTTCACTGCAATTTTACTAATTTTAACATGCTCTTTCTAGCTGTGGTGATGGATTTTGTTCTTCTTGCCTAGATCAAAATTTAGTCTACATATAGCTGGAATCATCTATTTACAGTACTAACTGTAATGATTCTCCTTACTTTTTTACAACGTATAGGCTCTCTTGATAAATACAAAGCGAAAGGTATATTAAAAAAATTTCAACGTCGTTACTGTGTGCTAACGCCGCTTGCTTTGTATTACTACGAAAATCAGAAAGACCGAAAACAGAAAGGACAGATAATATTGCCGTCTAGTGACACCACAATTCGCAAGGGCTGCAGCAGTGTTCCTGATATAAAAGACAAAAAGTTGTGTTTTGAGTTGGTCAATAATGAGAGATGTTTCTTGGTATGTTGTTTCTTACATTTCGGAGTAATGGTATATATACAGCAAAGCCGGTTTTCCACTTCGCCCGTATCGTACCGAAACGTACTGTTGTATAAACTATAGTTATCATATAAGGGATGAGGTGATATCAGTTTTATCGCTCGAGGGATGATATCACAATTGTCCCGAGAGCGATAAAACTGATATCACCGAATCCCGAGTACGATAACCTATTTATTATATACTTGTACCTTTATCAGGGTTTGACACCCAAAAGTAAACAGGATCATTTTAGAATTCAAAAAATTCATTATTTACTGAACAAATATGATTTTAGAAAATAAATAGACCATTTATATAAATAATATACAATTTAAGTCTTTCTATTTGTATTATCGTTCTTGATTCCTTCGATAAACTGTCGACATCAACCAACACGAACCTCGAGTCGGCCATCTTTGTTTTGACAAGGCGCGAAATTTAGCGGGACAAAAAACGATATCCGGGACAAAAAACGATATCTGGGACGATATCGTTTTTATGTCCCGCTGCTTCCTACCTGATAAAGGTACAAGTATGTGATAAAACTCTTAATCACTTTTTTAATCACTATTGTGTAGTTAGATAGTGATTAACTCTCAAATAGGCGCTTCTTATTGGATGACGTTTCCACTTAACTATAGTTAGCTTTAATCACTATACAACCAGCCCCTGGTGAGCATGCGCAGATTGAAAAGAGGTTTATAAATCCACACAATTTCTCGTTTTCCCAATTTCCATTCGTGTTGATGTAACTGTATACCAACACGGAAAATGTTTTATATTTGTTAAATATTAGCCGGTGGAGAGTGGTTCAAAATGGAAAAGAGATATTACAGACTTTTCACATCTTAACCCTCGTTTCTATTTTGTTTAGTTCAAAGTTAACAAGGAATCAGAAGTAGATGTCTGGATACAACATATTAAAGCAGCCTTGCAGACCGACCTTTCGGATGAACAATCTAAACTCATGAGACAGAAAAGTATCAAGATGAATCACAATGACGATGATGACATAGAAGATGGTGAAGACCTGTATGAATGTATAGACACAATGCAACAAAACGCGCCATCCAATTCGTCCAATGATGCTGAGCCCATCGAAGAAGGTGCGTTTGAAAAATAACCGGTTTACACGAAAAGCGTTTTGGGCATGGCACCCCTAAAAATGGGCGGCACCCACGGGGGCGACTTTAGCCTCATCTGCAAGGACGGGTGCAGATTTTCCATGGGGTGGTGCATGAGGGAACCTCACTGCCAACTCCCCCTGCAGTCTGCAACGCTACTATCCCAATATTACCATTTGAGATGGTCGAATCGTTCTGTTATGTTTTGCATTTGCATTTTGTTTATAAAGATTATGTCGGCTTTTTATCACGTATGCGTGACTGGACAGTTGCTCTAGTTTGAGTACAGTATATTTGAAAATATGGCTGTACAACAACCTCGACATGTGTACATATTTAACCATGATATTTAACTAAAGCATTCTGAGTATTTCCTCGTGAGCTCACAAATCAATTAAATAGTTTCGAGTAATCGACACGCGCTAACAGTAGAAGTTCCGCAAATGCTATTTGAAAATCAGAAAATATATGGGGGAATATATGGGA
>CACRXK020003804.1:0-14846 GCA_902702795.2 Paramuricea clavata | reverse complement strand
GGGGGGGGGGGGGGGGGGGAGCGCAATGTTAGCCCGAAATATTCTACTTTCTTTTCAAGTAATAAACGTTTTCAACTTGTCCCAAAGTAATTGTTCCGTGATTGTAGATATCTGAAAAGGTCTGAAAATTTTCTGGGAGCCTAGATATAACTATAATCATTAAAGTTATGACGATTCTTAGAATTGCTTTCACTAAACACACTGTGTGATAACACGCGGTGCTAGGTAATTTGATAATCATTTTGTAATTCAAAATGATAATCATTTTGTTCAAACGAATTCGTTATTTTTTAGAATTGTATGAGTTGACAGACCAGTTTTCACAAGTCACTGAAACGTCGGGATCGTCAAACGAAGCACCGGTATTACCATCCCGGACTAAAGCACCGTCAGAGGAGCTTGAGGACGATGAAGAGTTTGAGAAAATGGATGATGATATGGAGGATTACCAACTACCTGATGCGAACGCTCCGAAACCAGGTATTGTGCTATGTCTGTTGGTAATTCGATTGGTATGTCAGTCGGTTGGCTTGTCAGTCGGTTGTTTTCTCAACTGCTAGATACATTTACAGTCGATTTCCTAACTTTTGCCATAATATCTTCATTTCGGAAAACGTTTTGTGAAATCGACTGTAGAAAGGTTGCTAACTGTGTAAACTACAAAATAAAGCTAAAACAAAGTAATTTTGAGAGGAACGCCAAAAAGATTTTCGGTTTTGAACACTTTTCATCGCAAATACACGACATCGGAAAAAATGCCTCTTAATTATACACAATATATGAGTACATATGAATAACATAGATTGAAAGAAATCACAAAAATTTCGAGTAACTTGATGAGGGGCTAACGAACGGACTCGAAGTCCCAGCGAGGTTAACCACATGACAAACATAACAATGCAACTTGAAAGTTAAAGGAATGAATAACATTAGAGTGATGAGTCCCCACACGGAGAGGACAGCATTAAAGCTTTTAAAGGTTGAACGGATTTACTCAATCATAAGGTACAGTAATCAAATGCAGCAAAGATAATGGTACATCAAGGCTTGATTATTGTAATGCTATTTTATATGGGTTACCAAATTGTGACTTGGACAGGTTATATAGTGTGCAAAAGTTGGCTGCAAGATTAATCACAGGAACAAGAATGTACGACCCTACCACACTATCACAATACCGATTGAAAAGACTCCACTGGTTGCCAGTGAAAAAGAGAATAGAGTAAAAAAATTCTGTTACTTGTGTTTAAATGTCTCCAAGGAACTGCACCAGAGTACTTATCGGAATTGTTAAAAAAGCGTGAAAACAAAGACACTAGAGCAGATGACAAAAACCTTTTGGTTATCCCTAGGTTTAAGAAGGTTACTCAAGGTCACAGAATAAGAAATACAGCAGAAGCGTAACTCAAGCAAATATTTGTCCGCGTTTTTACAAGCGATTCGTCATCAATCACGCCATCCTGGCTAGTACAACCGGCACTTTGTACCTACCAAAACCTGATAAAAACGTCCGGTTGTACTAGCCAGGATGACGTGGATTGGCGTGAGCGAGTTAAAATTTTCATGGACGTAAAACAATAAGGGAAACGATTAAGTTACCATTCTGCTGTATCTTCTTATTCTGTGCTCAAGGTGGACAAAGTTTTAGAAGATCTGGCCCAACACTATGGAACAACTTACCAGACAGCTTGAGACTTGAACCGAGTTTTAGCACTTTTAAAAGACGTTTGAAAACGCACTTTTTTAACTTTCTTACAAGTAAATTAGGTTTAGGTCACATTTTTAAACTTTTTTGAACTTTTTTACAAGTAAATTAGGTTTAGGTCATATTTTTTTTAATGCGATATGAATGTAAAGCGCCTTAGAGTACTGTAGATTTGACGCTATAGAAATTCTATGTATTATTATTATTATTATTAATTTATTATTTATTTATTATTTATTTATTATTTATTTATTATTTATTTATTATTTATTTATTATTTATTTATTATTTATTTATTTATTATTTATTTATTATTTATTTATTATTTATTTATTATTTATTATTTATTTATTATTTATTATTTATTTATTATTATTATTATATTAATCAGACAGCCCCACCCCCCAAATCCGCCATGTCGACCCCAAACAATGAATATTTGACCCACATCAATGTGGGTGTCCCACATTGCATTGCGTATACCTAATGTTTTGATAGGTTGAAAATTGCGTGACGTAAGCACTTCTAAGGGAGGTTAGTCTAGGCCAGGAACAATTAATCTCCCTAATGGCCCTGCATTTGGGTTGGTCGAGTCAGCTTATTGGTTGGTCAGCCAGTTAGTCAATTCATTGGTTTGTCAGTCAATTGATCAGTCTGCAGTTTGCTCTGGGTTTTTCTGGTCTTCTCCTGTAGTAACGCTGCAGATGGCCCTTACTGGAACTCTAGTGAGAACAGTTCAGAAACGATAGAACTCACATTGAGGTTGGCCTCATTCAATTAAATTACATTTATTTCATTTTCAGGGAAACCAAAGGAAGACGAGAAACCACCTGGAGGTATTTTGAATATTTTATAATCAACAGTCCCGCAGTGTTCTTTTTAACAATCGGACGTCGTTTGGCCGATCATTTTGCCACAGTAATTTGAATGATCTCTGCCTCATTCTTGCAATATACTCACTCTTACTAAGTTATTATTTAGTTAGAATATACTATATAAACTAAAGTCTGGTTCACAAGAGTGAGATGAGCAAAAGACAAAATACAAAGAAATGCGGTGAAGCATGCGTCGACATAAGCTTTAATATAAGCACAAGCTTAAACCATAAACCTCTAAGCAAAAGCTAGGCAACCAAAAGACACTTCAAAGGCAAATTCTGTCCACTTTGTCTTTGCAATTAAGTCCCAAAGGATAGAAAAATTTTATTTAAACACGCTGACCCAGTCAACCGAAGCTGATTTCCACGAGGGGCATGCAAAAAGTATACAGAAAAGAATTCTAAAACTACTTACAAAATTATATAAGACATATAGCATTATGTGAACTAACAAAATTAACTAAAGTAATAATCTATTTAGAGGTAACATCTATATTTTCAATGTGAGTAGCGATTTTCTTTCGAAAGGAAGAAAAGGATTTGCTCTCTCTTTCTAATTTCGTTATGAATAGAATTCCAAAGGTGTGCTCCGTTAGGATTCTGTAGATACGAGAGTACATTTGAGAGTTGAATAGAGTCCAGTTGCATTAATTATCAACTGACAGTTCACTGTTAGTGAAACTAACCCAATCGATTCTCTTCCAATAGTTGTCAGCCGTCAAAAACCTTCCTCTGGATCCCCAACTTTACCTCCGCGTCCTAACTCGTCCCAAGATGGACCTCACCTTCCCCCACGGGTTCCCAAGTCAACCCCAGGTTCCCAAAAGCCCCCCGAGCTCCCAACTCGTACCACTCCGCCAACAGCGAAGAAACCGCCGCCGGTGTTACCCTCGCGGACCACCCCTACACTTCAGAAAAAAACTCCGAGCACCCCGGCGGAGGAACTAGAACCCAATACCGCGGAACCGGAAGTGGCACAGCTTCCACCAGTCAAGGCAAAGCCGAAAGGAGAACAGTTTGATTATAACAAGGTATGGAACTTGGTTGTGGGAATATTGAGACCAATTTGCACCGCACAACTTTTGCCTAAAACTGTCGCATGCAACCTGCTTACAACTTAAGTTGTACCACAGATTAAGTATGGACAGATGTGTAACTTCAGTGAATATTTAACAATTATTCGCCGAAGGCGAGGTGATAATCAGGGAATATTCGCCGAGACGAAGTCGAGGTGAATATTCCCCGATAATTACCGAGCCTGAGGCGAATAATTGTTTTAGTATTCTTACACAAGCCTTTTGTGTTTTTTGGGACTGAATTTATTTTAATTTTGCTTATTTCTTTTCAGTAACTTCCATAAAACGGCTAGCCGCCATTTTGAAAATTTCGGTTTTGTTATATTCACCTGCAGGTGAATACAGGTGTCCCCCAAAAAAACGAAAGCTATTGAAATCACCAATAACAATTTAATTGTTAGAATTTGAATGCCTTAGCGCTCTGTTGGTTCCCACGAGTGCATAAATGATTAACATAAGTAAATTTTATGCATAAAGAAACTGTTTAAGAAGCTGTTTTTAATTCCCAGGAGCAGAAAATCGCGCACTTTACCAGGAGATATTCCTAACTAAATTCTAATACATGCACCTTGTCAATATTTCACTCATCATCACGTCCAGCTGTTTGGTAGGACATCCAAATTTAACAATAAGTGATTTCAATAGTTTTCGGTTTTTTGGGACACCCTGTATAACAGCTTAAAAAACTCATTAATAATTTTCCTGAACACAAAGAAAAATCATAAGCGTGTCGTATCTTTATATGTGATAAAAAATCATGTTAATTTATATAAACTTTGGCTTTGATTTTCTCGGTTTAGACAAAGTTTATTTTAAAAATTACTTCGCTAATGTACTCATCAGAACTGAGATGGGTCGTTTTTTAAGCCATTTAAAGCACGCGTAGGAGTGTTTTATCAGATATCGGCTGCGCCTCGCGTTTTATATCTGATAAAGCACTCCTACGCGTGCTTTAAATAGTACTTAATACGTCAAATTGACAAATCAACTTGTAGGATTTGTTATATTCACTTGACATGTGCAAAAATACTAAAACAGCTTAATACGTCAAATTTGACCAATCAACTTGTAGGATTTGTTATATTCACTTGTGCAAAAATACTAAAATTGCTTAATACGTCAAATTTGACCAATCAACTTGTAGGATTTGTTATATTCACTTGTGCAAAAATACTAAAACAGCTTAAGGCCACTTAAAATAAATTCCTTGATTCTCATCACCGCCCGACTGTATTTTAAGAGCCGCGTGAAATTTTTTTATATTTTGTTATACAATATAAATGTACCGCCCGACAAAATATTTCAAGACAGTTAAGTTTTTTATATTTTATATTGGGTTATTAGTGCCATTTTAAACTGCCAATTTCAAACAAATAGAACTTTGAAAGAAATTTCATTGCATTTTAACGGAACTTCGCATTCAGTTCAAGGGCCAGTCATTGTTCGTGGAGAAATATGTTTATTTCAGTTTGTGACACTTTTATTTATTGATATTTAGTATAATTACATAGGTGATTATTGAAAATTCTCCACGCTGATTGGTTGCCGTTGAGGTGATTATTACGCGTTAATCACCTAAGCGATTTTCAAAATGGCGGCCGAAGCCGTTTTTTCAATTAAATGACGAAGAAATGTGCATTTTTAATTTTTTTTTCCAAATAATCACCTATGAAATTATACTAAAACAATTATTCACCTCAGGCTCGGTGATTATCGTGAATAAAAACCTCGACTTCGTCTCGGTTTTTATTCACCGATAATCACCTCGCCTTCGGCGAATAATTGTTAAATATTAAATTATGTAAATATAAAATATAAACCTCCCGCCTCTTCGACATTTTCAAAGTGTAGTGATGAGAATCAAGGAATTTATTTTATGTGGCCTAGTACGTCAAATTTTACCAATCAACTTGTAGGATTTGTTATATTCCCTTGTGCACAAATACTAATGTATATTGTGAAATCTAATTCTCTACGTTGGTAAACCGCACAGCCCTTTGAAAACCAGGTAACTGAATAGCTACCGTGTGTTTTAATAAGTTTAATAATAATATATAGTAAATGATATTAATAATAAAAAACTTTCAAATTTTTGCCAAGGTTTACGTCGCTTTATGGAACTGCATCGCCGATGACGACGATGACCTGCCATTTTCCCGCGGAAATTATCTCTACGTCCGGGAGAAAATACCGAACAGCGATTGGTGGGTTGCATCCTTGATGGATATCCCGGATATTCGTGTTGGACTCGTGCCCAGGAATTATATCATGCCCGCGTATGACATGTGATGCGCTTGTAATTAAGGTGATGAACAGTGATAAATATAAACATTGTCTATATGACCTGAAGCCGCGGTTACGGACGAGTCGGTTTTCTCTGACAAGTTTGCATAAGGCAAGTTTTATTTGCCAATTGGTGGAACATCTATTAAAGGGCACGCCTCATAAGCGGATAAATTTTTGATACTACGTTTCTCAAGCGGCAAACAAACTTAAAAAGTTAAATGACTGAAGAGATTTTAGATGGTACGCCAAAGAGAAAATGGGTAATTTCATGGTAGTGATGACATTTTTGGAAAAAAAAAGTTGTCAAGAATTTTCAGAAACTTCTGGAAACAATTCTGAACTGAAATGTTAAGATGTACTTTATGTGCAACGTGAGTCACCATGGAATTACCCAAATGATGTCTGAAGTTCAGGTCTATAAGTTCATCAATATGGCGTCAATTTTACTTCAGCATCAATGATTTAAATTCACAATATTTAACTATTAGTTTGTGTTTCTCAACCGCCAGATACATTTAAAAGAATTGTGTAAACTACAAAATAAAATTAAAACAAAGTAATTTTGAGAGGAACGCCAAAAAGATTTTGAAACGTTTCGTCGCGAATACGTGTCGTTGAAAAAAGTGTCACTACCCCTATTAAGTGGGCAACTCTATTAAACCACAGCCTATCGAAGGGAAGATGACTGTGAAGCACATTAAAATAACAATAAAGTCAACATAATTTATGTCAATCATTTATGCACTCGTGGGAATCAACAGAGTGCTTAGGCATTCAAATTCTAACAATTAAATTGTTATTGGTGATTTCAATAGTTTCCGTTTTCTTTTGGGACACCCTGTATATAACTCATTATCTATGTCAGTTCAACGTTTATTCATAAATACGGTCCTTTATCGTCACATATTGTATCAATTTCCAATTTACCCTATTGTTCGCGTCACGGACAGGTAACTACCTCCTCCGCAGCTGCGAACGGGCATACTCATTACGGGCTGTATGGCCTGCGGAGGAGGTAGGATAGGTAACTTTCCAAGAACATTTCTATTGGTTATTTGGGGGCAAAAATACGGCAATACGCACGTGACGATGAAGAATCAGATTTATGATTAAATGTTGACTGACATAGATAATGAGTTATATAAGAGTTATATTGTTATTCCAATGAGTTTCACCGTCATCTTCCCTTCGATAGCCTATGATTAAGCACACACTTAACTTGAAATCCTAATAACCTCTCTTATTAAGTAGACATGCCTCTTAAACTTATACTGTGGGCATGTATTTATTACATCAATATTTTGCAGCTTCTCTATATATAGTGTAAACGCTGATAACTTTAACTAATCTTTGGCCAATGTTTTCTGTGATAAGTACACTTCCTAGTATGCTAGCTTTTGAACAAGTACTATGTAGCCTACTTCGGTCATAAAAGAGTTGGCAATTAAGACGAGCCAATATATCTTGCCATATATGAAAACACTTGTCATAGAAAATTTGCATGTCTGCAACCGCGGCTAATTAACGTGAAACGTCAATATTTTTTAACTTTTGCATAGCACTTGAAATGAATGCCACGCAGTGATCAGAACGTTTCATTTTTTGTTCATTGTTTTGAAAATTCCACCGTTCTCCATGCCACCTAGCCTGCGAATGACAGCCGCCCGAGACGAGACAATCAGGCGGCTGTTATTGGCAGGCTACATGTCACCATTCGTATTTGTGATATGATGCAAAGGACAAAATACCTCGGCCAATCCACGCGAAATTAATTAAACATGATTAATTAAATGAATGTCAACGCTGTTGACAAGCATGCAGTGCGTAACGGAGGAGGAGGGGGCCCTTAGGCATATTTGGTGTGGGGGCCCCTGTTGGAATGTTGTCATTGTCTGACTGAGATAATATATTTATATTGAATATTTATAGAATGATCTGGAAAATTCCGTGTCTATAACAACAACAATAACAGTCTCCAACACATGTAACAACTGATAAGAATAAATTTTGTTTTATTGTTGAAATGGAATAAAAAATCCGCTACCGTTGTCGATGGACATTTTATTATTTAGCATTAATTTTGCATTTTCCCATTGATTCTAACGGCCATTTTTTACGTTTTCTAATTTTCTGGGCGATAGGCCGTGCCTGATGGGGCCCCTAACTATCGGGGGCCCTTAGTTTTTGAACTAACCCTACCCAATGAGCGTTACGCCACTGCAAGCATGAAGGGTCATTTAGTGAGCCTTTACACTGCTGTATTTTTACCTGCGATAGGATCTGTTCATATCAGCCCAGTTGTACCGAGAAACTCGAGAAACTGAATGAAATTTGCATGCCTTTTGTTGACGCATATAAAATTCAATTTGTTTTCATATGAGAAACGAGCCAGTCTCACCAGTCCGTGAAGAATTTTTTCTGAGAATTATTTATTTTGGATAAATAATTATTATTTTATAAATAATTATTTCTGAGAATTATTTCTGAGAATTATTTATTTCGGATAAATAATTATTTATTCCGGATCTCAGTCAAGTGGGATAAAATTTTCCATATGAAGGCTTTATCCAACCTGACCAGACCAGGATGGACATTTTTGCCGATTTTGACCTATTATATATAGCATTGAACGGCATAGTTGGAAAATACAAACTAAAAAGTAAACTAATTTATAGACCTAAACAGACTTGTTAAAGTTGTAATACAAGGTGCAATTTGTTTAATTACAACAAGAATATTTCGAAGACGCCATGTTTATAAATGTCGTCCCACCGAGGCGGGATATTAGATGGGATGAAAATATTAATAATTCTGAGAAATAATTCATCCCACTCAGAAATAATTCTTCCCACTCAGAAATAATTCTCGGAAATAATTCTTCCCACTCAGAAATAATTCTTGGAAATAATTCATCCCACTCAGAAATAATTCTTCCCACTCAGAAATAATTCTTCCCACTCAGAAATAATTCTTCCCACTGGACCAAATGCTCCAAATTATAAATGTACATAGACAAGGGTACAGTATACATTTTTACCATGCACTAATTCCGTATAGAGATATGATATGTATACTGAAAATCAGAAATATATACACGCCAAATGTAGATAGCAAATTCCCTATCTTTTTATACTCGTTTTACATAATTCCTAATAATGATTCTGAAGTTGTACAATTTTATATACGTGATTTTAGCTATAAATAATTAAATCTAAATACCAAATGCCTCTTTTTTGTCAATGAATATATCCCAGGGCAAACCAGGAAATATTGTTTCGTAGCCATGTTTCCCGAAGATGGACAAACCAGGAAACATTGTTTCGTAGCCACGTTCCCTGAAGATGGGCAAACCAGGAAACATTGTTTCGCGGTAATCGTAGCCATATGCATGTTTCCCGAAGATGGACAAACAAGGAAACATTGTTTCGTAGCCATGTTCCCTGAAGATGGGCAAACCAGGAAACATTGTTTCGTAATCGTAGCCATGTTTCCCGAAGATGGACAAACCAGGAAACATTGTTTCCTAGCCATATTTCCCGAAGGTGGACAAATCAGGAAACATTGTTTCGTAGCCATGTTTCCCGAAGGTGAACAAACCAGTTAACCAGGAAACATTGTTTCGTACGGTCATGTTTCCTGAAGATCGGCAAACCAGGAAACATTGTTTTCCATAGCCATATTTTCCGAAAGTGGACAAACCAGGAAACATTGTTTCCTAGGAATCCTAGCCATATTCCCCGAAAGTGGACAAACCAGGAAACATTGTTTCCTAGCCATGTTTCCTGAAAATGAGCGAATACAGTGAAATTTCCGTGTTAAATTAATATAGAAATTGATTAAAAGCGACTTAATAGTTAACACGCTGAGTTAAAATAATCTAATCAAAGTATTACGATTGCACAGCGAGAAGACTCGCGCATTTTCAAAGATTTTTAAATTCTTTTGTCCAATTCAGACGGCTTGTGGTCAATGTGATGCAAAAATTATGGTAATTCGTGTCTCTCATAGCAACTGGGGATCCACAGGTGACAGGACATTGAAATATGGAAATATTTTCAAATATTATGATACAATCTAGTGCAATTATGTGACACATTTTTCGGGACAGCTAGGAATACTCATTATCTACAATTTGTTTATCACCTAACCGGCCTCCTGCAGTGCGTATATTCAAATACTTTGCCAAACAGAGCTTATATTATTGTTGGGACGCTTTAGCAGTTTGTTGACTCGCATATAAGTATATTTGGATTTGACATCTATTTGCTCATTTATTCAAATTGAACCGGACGCTTTGGGAATCGAGCACATTCGCAGCTGTCTGCTGCGAAGACGCGTTGGATTTTGTATAAAGGATACAAGGTTTTGATCACAGAATGAGGAATTCTGAAAGATTACAACATGAGGTGGATTCAACGCTTGCAGGTTAGCCTAAAGCCTAAGACTAGTGTTGAATAATACCCAAATTCAATTCAGTTCCATTGACATTAGCTTGACAATTGTTTGTCTATCATTCGGTTAGCTGCACTTTAATTCGTTCCATCCGTCCTTTGTGAAGGTATACTCAAATCTGCACTATTTAGTCTTGTACCGTTGTATATACCGCTGTTAACCGTGACTGAATATGTGTGTATTTAACTGCTATTAATCATTCTGTAAAGACCATGGCATTGGCTGAATGTGTCGTTAATCCTTAGTGCTGGGGTATATATTCAAAGGTGAACCATCCCATATCTTGCATACCAAAAGGTTGAGGTGAAACCCAGCTTAATTTAAGAATAATACAAGCAGGAAGTTGGTGTTTTTGTGTGTCACATGAATTAATCTGTGGCCTACATTGTCTCAACCACCAAATCCATAAGGCTATTGTGCGCAAAATCTATAGTCCACTTTTACTAGCTCGGATTCTGCAGGCTAGCTGCTAGCGCAAGCTTAAATATGAAAGATCGTTGCACTGAATTTGTTCATACACACTTTTATCCAAAGACAAATAGCGTTATACCTTATGGAGTCATGTTTACATTGCTGAAGCTATTATTTAACCCCTAAACTAGGCAAATACGAACAAAATTCACGCTCCGGTGTGATAGTCATCGGCCAATTTAGTCGTTTGTTTATTATGAATGCGAAATGCAAAACAGCCCTGAATTTACCACCGCATGTTTTTGATTTATTATGACACTCGTGACTTGTCAAACTTCCGCTTCTGTTTGGCAAGAATTTTTAATATTGAAAACGTCTGCCTTGTTGAAATTAAAAATTAAAAAAGTGCTTGTTGAAATTTCAGCTGAACTTTTTTCTGGAAGCTTTCCAATGTTTTTATGTCAATCACTCATTTATTCAATTTCAATTTGTGCTGGATAAATGGAAAGTGATATCAGAAATTTTGGTTAACCACCAGAAATTGCTGTTTGTATGAATTTATAATTAAAATTTTGGTTAATCGAATATGGCTTTGCGATGTATATATCAGGGTCAATATTTACATACCCTACAGCTATTATGTCTTATATTTTCATAAACATTGCCTGTTTTCACAGAAATTTTCTTGACAACTCTTCAACTTGATAAATTTCGAACGTGGGAATCCAGTGTCGGTACTCGGTAGTATTCTACAATTGAATAAACCGATATCAGGATGTGTTCGCACTGCTTGTTCCCAGTTGTTGTGACAAGTCTGAAACAAATTGTTATCACCTTGTTACAAGGTTGATTACGGTAACAGACTTGCTACAAATTGTTCCAACAAGACTAATACAGGCTGTTCGTAACAAGTTGCTATACGACTACAGCTTGTTGTCATCAACAAGTTGTTGCAATAAGTCTGATATCGAATGCACGTACAAGTTGTTAAAACAACTTGTACGTGCATACGATATCAGACTTATTAAACAACTTGTACGTGCATTCGATATCAGACTTATTGCAACAACTTGTTGTGTGTCTGTTACTCTGTTGGCCACATCAACCTTGTTACAAGATGATAACAACTTGTTCCAGACTTGTCAACAACTGGGAACCAGCAGTGCGAACACATCTTGTTAATTGACAAGCTGTGAGAAAACGACAGCTGGATACGAAGGATATACAGCTATATATACGAACTGAAAAACTATATAGAACTAGAACTTAGGGATAAAATCCTTCAGTCTGGGCTGAATTTCAACCGGGTTAACAGAGCTGAAATTGTTTCATGATTACATGGCTAATTTCGACCTGGGATGAGTAAGAATTTCCGTTCAAAGCGGGGTGAAATTTCAGCCCGGGCTCGGAAACGATCAAATCTCAAAGTGGAGCTATAAAATGAATTTTCCGTCGATTACATGACGGTTTTCGGCCCTGTCAACCGCGATGAAATTTTCAGCCCGGCTATGGCTTCAACTCAGCCGGGGCTGAAACTCATCCCGGGCTGAAATTTCTGTCGTGTAATTGTTTGCTATATTACGCGATGCTGTGAATCACAAAATCGAAGAATATGATAGATCGTTTGCCATTTGCCTCAATTGCTAGTTGCAGAACAACGTTTGTGGAAATATTTAGTGTTACGTAATGTTTGCCCGGGGTAAGTTACTGCCTATTCCGCATTTTCGTGTGTTCCTAGCGGCAGAAGTGCGGTATTCTTATATATAGAGTTAAATAGACAAATATATCGAAAAAACTAACCTCTGTACAATTATTGAGAATGCAGAAGAGAGGGTATTAAACTGACATCAGTCGAACATTACATTAAGCACGACAGACATGGTTTTGCAACCAGCGATTGAGGCAAGTTGCAAACAATCTACTTTATTCTCAGAATTTGCGATTAACAACGTCAGTCGCCTTCTATAATTCACTGTTTACGTCTGTTGAAGCCATATTTCAACGTGATGTGCAAATTACGAAGGAATTAGTGGAATAAACCATGTCCGCAATTTCTGGCCATGTCAGAAAATTGAAGGTCCACGGAGCGGCAGAGCCAGAGACCCGTTTACAATTTTCTCCTTCTGATGGATGCGAACGAGTGCATGAGTCATGAATGTTCAGATGATATAATACCTTTTTGAATTCTGATCGTTTAATTGGCTTTTTATGGTCACGTGATATTGAATAGAAAATCCTATTTCCCAAGAATGCAATGGAATACGTTTGCGAGTGCAATTGTACTATACGTTTTATTCCATTGCACTGTTTGTGTTTTTGATAAATCGCATCCGTCAAAGTGCCTCTCATACGAATCTATTAGTCTATTTTGGTATTATATAAAAGAAATAATGAATGTTTATTCGTGCAATGGTAAGAATATTTTCATTCGGTGAAAGATGGAATGTTCCATTCAACTTGTCGCCTCGTTGAATCACCTGGTTGAATGGAACATTCCATCTTTCACCGAATGAAAATATCCTTACCATTGCACGAATAAACATTCATCATTGCCTTTCCTTATCAAATTCAATCTCTCGCTCTTATATATCCTCGCCTTTTATCGTGTCACATAATAATTTCGGCACGTATTTTAGTTTCTATCTAATCGTATTTTCCCTGTTTTTTTGCGTACATGTTCATCATAGGAGTCGTAGTAAATAAATAAAGGATAACCATTTTGGACTGCTGGTCCTCACTATATTTAGGCTACACAATGTCTTACACCAGTACTTGTCCAATTACCTATTTCATACCAATGAATAAAATTCTTTACACACGGTAGCCTATTCAGTGGATAATTATTCACAAAACTGGTTTCCAATGAAACCTGAGTGCAGTACATATTCACTCGTTCACATGCATCAGAAGAAACTCGCACCTAAAATCGCAGCAGAAATTGCAGTATAAACGGGCCTCGTCGAGTTATCTGCATGGAAATCGCACTTACCTACCGCGCGGTTTGACGCATCTTGAGTCTGACGCGTATCAATCTAATTGATTTAATTCTTTGCGATAACTAAAGTGGACGTGAGGACGTCAATGCAACAACGTGTGATACGATTGTGACGCACGTGTGCTCTTGAAATTCTTCGGGGTTTTTTTCTTCATTAATTTGATCGTGTGTTTTTTCCTGCAGTACAGTAAGGTCTGGTTTCCATATGGTCGTGAACTGTCGCGAACCTGTTGTAACCGTCGCCAGATACAGGCTGTTCGTCAGTGGCGGCGCCAGGGGGGGGATGCCCCCAAATAATTTTTTGCCCCCCCCCCCATTTTGCCCCCCCCCCTCAAAAAAATTTATTAGTCACTGAGAGCGACTAAAGGCTACACAAGCGTTTTGTCGTTATCGGAAAATGTATGGCTTATAAGTTGTCATTACTCATTAGTGAATGCTCGTATACATGAAACTGTCCTTTACAGTTTCAATATTAGTTTGTAAATCTCTGAATGGTAAAATTTGCCAATACTCCAATAATACGTTTTAAAAAAGCTTTAGTTTTCAAACGTGTAAAGGCCCTCACAGACCGGACGCGATTCGGCAACGCGACGCGAATTTTCAGTTTTATTAAACTGACAAATGAACCGTCAACGGATAAAAATTTTACAAGGTATGCAGACCAAATAGCTAAAATTGCTAAGTGGTCCCGAATATTTGAAAAACAATGAAAAATATTAAAGTTAAATGTCATTGAAAACTGAAAATTCGCGTTGCCAAATAGCGTCTGGTCTGTATGGGCCTTAATTAAGGCACTAATAAGATGAAAGTATCACAAAATTATTTGAATAAACCACATCGCATATATGGGGGGCGAATATCCTAAGGGGGGATATTCGTCCCCCGGGGGCGGTATTCCTAGGAATATCGGCCCCTTTTGAGAGGGGGGCGAATCTCCTGGGGGAGAGACAAAAGTCCTGTGACAACGGTATGGGCAAATAGCAGTACCTTTTTAAAAATTCTATCTTGCCCCCCAAAATATGAGTTTGCCCCTCAAATGCCCCC